>SCLH01001901.1:0-19241 GCA_004367855.1 Oikopleura vanhoeffeni | reverse complement strand
TTTTGTCGAACCGAGCAGCAAAAATTTGGGTTTAAATACTTACCTGCCATTGAAAACATAAAGATTAACATAATCATTTATTTCTATATTCTCACTGATTTTAACCTTGGCTTTCACAAATTTTTAATCTTACTTTTCGTTTCTCATCAAAAGACGATTTCAGCGCGATTGATCAAAAACTAAAAAACTGTTTGAGCTGTCAAAAACCTTTTTTTGAGAATGAAAAAATGTTTCCCTAGTTAAAATAAAAATTCCGAGCTCTTTAGCACAACCTGGATTCCAAAGGAAGTATCGCCGATCGGGCCAGCTGATCGCTAAGCGCGGTATGAGATAATCAAGCATCTGTTTGATTTTTTTTAGCAAATTTTTGTTTTAGATCAGTTTTCAGCCGCTAGAGGGCGTTTAAATCTCGATTATAAAATATAATTTCTGTCGATTTCCTCATTTGATGACAAAAAATGCCTTATTTTACAGAAGAGGAACTTACTATGAAGACAAAATAAATTTATAAAACAACGTTTGTTATAATTTAACCACTAAGACTTCAAAATATTATCTCGACCTAAGCCAACTTTCTGATCAGTGTTGCTGTAGCTTTCATTTGAACCTACTTTCGAAAAAATCGAAGCATATTTTTTCGAATTTTTCTCAAAAATTGAAAAATCACTCACGAAAAAATAAAAAGTGTTCCGATGGTAGAAATTTGTTTATAATTTTTTTGAAATATACTCAAAAGACTTTCCTAAAAACTCAGTTCCTCAGATTTCATCTATTGTTTAAACTGTTTGAGCAGCACGCATGTTAGAGTTTTTTGAGAGAAATTCTCGAAAAAAGTTAGATAAAATAATTTTTGTGTGCAAAAGTACAATAACAAGTTATGAACTTAAATTCTAATTGAGAACTTAATGATAATTAATTCCGCCCCTAGGGCGGAATTAATTATCATTAAGTACTCAATCAGAATTGANGTTTGTTATAATTTAACCGCTAAGACTTCAAAATATTCTCTCGGCGTAAGCCAACTTTCTGATCAGTGTTGCCATAACTTTCATTTGAACCTACTTTCGAAAAAATCGAAGCATATTTTTTTTCGAATTTTTCTCAAAAATAGAAAAATCACTCACGAAAAAATAAAAAGAGTTCCGATGATGGAAATTTAATTTTTATTTTCTTGAAAGATACTCAAAAGACTTTCCTTAAAACTCAGTTCCTCAGATTTTATCTATCGTTTAAACTGTTTGAGCAGCACACGTTTTAGAGTTTTTTGAGATAAATTGTCAAAAAAGTAAGATAAAATAATTTTTGAACGAGACGTCCTAGAAAATTTTAACTGCCATTTTTGAATTCCTCGTGGCAAACTCTATGTTGGATTTGATTAAAAAATTTCCAGGACTTTTCTTTCATCCGATTTAAGCGGATTTAAATTTTTCAGCACCACTTAAGTGGTGCGGAGCTTCCAAGGGTTACCGGATTTGGCCACCGGCAAACATTTTGTCTGATAATGATTAACGAATGACAATTTTAGCTACAATGAATTCGTAGTAGGAGACGAGCAATCTCAATTCAAATTGATTAAAGTATCCGGATTTGCTAACTGGGCTAATACTGCTGGCAATGCTTTTGCGGGAAGCGACTTTGGACAAGAAGGTTTTGGTTATGATGTTGAGGATACTATACATACAGGTAAAAATTATGTTTGACTCTTGCAGAAATGATTTTTGTATTACAGTCTTTGGCCCCTTTAAATGCGTCCCCTTAAAGTGCACATAATCCCCTTATGTGTTAAATTGTCAGTATGGTACTCAAAAATACTCCATATATAAAATTTCCATGACAGTTCAGCACTCCAAACTATAAAAATTTCCCAATTTTTTTCAAAATTTGCAAAAGGACCTCCTGATACCGTGATTCAAACTGCCATTATCATTTTATATGACCATCCAAATCTGACTAAAAAAGTAGATGCAAAATACCTCTTGAGCATAAAATGAAAGACCACGATTGGTACAGTAAAAATGGAATGGAAATTCATTTCCATATTAACTCTTGTTCTTTTTACATGATAAAAATTAGAAAATTTTTCGAGATGCCAAGTCTAGTCAACTAAAACCACGAAAAGTTTGGCAGTTAAGGAAGAAAATTTTTGAAGTCATTTTAGCAAAAAACTTTAAACTGAAACCTACTTTATAAGGACCATGCGGCCTGATCTGAACTGTCGAAAAGATTTAAAGTGCTTTGCTATTTTTTGACAAAGGCTTATCTTTGAAATCATTGCTTATAGTGAAAAAACGAAAAAGTACATTTTGTACATACTTTAGAGCCTAATTTTTGTTGAGATGAAAGTTTCGATAACATTCAGCTTTTTGATTAGTCAAAAATCAACTTTCTTCAAAATACAAACTAGTGCTACAGGCGATTCCTCGGACGTATGGAGATTTCAGCACTTCCGATTCGTTTTGGATTTTGTATCCTAGAAGATATAAACAATTCAATGATCACAAAATGTCTGTTCTAAGTTACCCCATTCTAAAAAAACTATGAAAAATCTTTTACAGAGGTGCTAAAATTACAGTTGAACGGTAGCAATTCAATAAAATTGCTTTCCAAGCCTAAAAACCCCTTTATTTTATATTAAGGTATGATGTTCTCCACAAAGGACCGAGACAACGATTTGTATGAAGAAGGAAATTGTGGTTCTCAAGATAGATCTGGTTGGTGGTTTAACAGGTGCTCGGCATGCAACTTAAATGGTCATTATTACAAAAGTGGAATGATCGAGAAAGGCAATACTGAATTTGACGATGGTCTTTTATGGAATACTTGGACTCATACTAAGTGGGAATCAATTACTAAGGTAAATTTAATTTCCCTCATTTTAAAGTTCTACGCGGAATGATTTACTAGTCATTTTTCACGGGACTTACCCTCAATAATATTTTGAAAATATGAGTAAATGTTTTCCAAAAATTTCTTGATTATTTGCCAAATTTTATTCATTGAACTTAAATAATAATTATTTGGTTTATTTCATTTTTGCTTTTTTCTGTAGATTTTGAAGTCTCGAAAACAAAAATATTCGACCAAAAATGCTATTTGTGAAAAATAAAGAATCAGTCCACCAAGACACCATAATATCTGCAGCTTTACATATCTACTACTCATACATAGGATATACGTTAGTTACTATTCTTACCATCGATAATTTTTCAGTCGAGCTTTTTTTCCTATCCTTACTCTAATGAACGTAACAAGTAAAAATAAATGTTGAACGAGAAATATAGGTGTGTTGATATCAAAACATTGTCACGCAAACACATCATATTATAATTCTGTTTTCAGGAATTGGCCATCTATAAGAATTTGTAATAATTTTTATTTTATTTGCAACGTTTCGCTATTCGCACATCAGGCATTTAAGAAATGACAAAGTTTTACAGTTTATAAAATTATCCAACGTCTACCGAACATGTTCAAGTTCCAAATAAAAATAGTGGGCTGATTTGACAAATTTTTGATGATGCGAATCAGCAAAACGTTTTGCAAATAAAATAAAAATTATTACACAAATTTTATAATATAATTCCAACAATCAAAAAATAAATTGTGAATAAGAATCATAAAATGTTTTAGAAAATTTAGAATAATAAAACATTTGTCCGCTATGACAATTTTTGTAAAAAACACAAGTATTAGTGAGCTTTCGATAGATTCACATTTTGGAAAATATATAACGAAAAGTAATTTGGCTCATTTTATAAATAATGCAAAATGCGTGAATTATAGGGCCGATAACTTAGCTTTGATTTAGGAACAAAGCTTCAGCCAATCCGTCGACCACATCATTTTCACAAAATTACGCAAAATTTGAATCGGGTTCTCGATATTAAATAATAATTGTGTAATTTGGAAAATATTGCAAATATAATTTTGAGTTTTATCCTAACTTTTTAGCAGATTTTTCTCTTATTTTTATTTTCAAGTCATTATCACTGAAGTTAATTAAAGTTGGGTGAGAAAAATATTCGCCAATAGTTAATTTGAACATTTGCTCCAAAAAGTTAAAATACAATTTCAGTCTAAAATGTGGGTTGGACCATTTGGTTCGGCTCGCAATTGCCAAAAGCCAAGTATCGCTAGTCAGAATTCAAAACCCGTTGAGAAACCTCCAGCAAAAGGCAGGCCAAATGTGGTTGAGCCAGTCAAAACAACAAAAGCACCAGTGACACTTAGCTCATTAGATATAGAGTATAGTGATTACAGCAAGTCAGAAGATGAAGAGTACTGGTCTGATTATGGTTCCTCTTCAGGTTCATCTACAGGACGTCTTGATAGTCATGGCTAATCATGAAAGTTCTCCATATTTACTGCAAAAAAATTAAACATGTTAAATAAATTTGATGATTAATATCTAGCTGATATTAATTTTTTGCATAAACGGAGGGAACTTAAGGGGGTTGTGGGTGTAGAATGTTGGAATTGCTGGGGAAATTAGCCACGTCCCCAGCAGGTCTGGAAGGGTCGATAACTAATGAATAAAAATTAAATGAGAAAAAAAATTGGGGAGACTTGAACCTTCTCTTTCAACTGCAAGTGAAATTTTTCGATTCAGGTCAAGGGTGACTCACTGGTTGCGCACTAAAAAACCAGTAAATATACTGTATGTTTTCTATTTACAAAATTTGTTTAATCTCGGTCAATTTTGCTTCAAATTGAATCAAACAAACATGTTTTGCAAAAGTATGAAGTTTTCAAAAACATTGCGCTTAGCCCGTTGAAAAAAAATCTCTTTGGCTTATTATAAGTGAAAATAGGTTCATTTGATATAATTTTTTTGATTGTATTGAAATCTTGTGTGTGTTCACGCCCGCGGGGGCGAGTTCTCGAGAAGGAACCAATCAGACAATCTCGTTATATTATTTTGAAGAATAAATTATTGGTAGAAGGATCTAGAAAATATATTATCTATTTTCTTCCACTCATGCATTCTTCACACCCTCAACCCTCTTTTAACTAGAAATTGAGGTGAAATAGCAAAAGTATAATTAATAATTCGGGTTTATTTACACAGGTTGACAGTCTATTAATTGAAAATATATTTTTCAAAAAATATCAAATTTTTCTGATTTTTTTGAACTCGCAATTTAATACATTTTTTCTTCGTTTTTCGATGAAATGCATTGTATTTTGAGACCGGGAAAATCGGTATAGAGAGGGTTTAGAGTCTAAACTTTAGACCGAGTAAAATTTGAACCTTTAAACTTAATTTAACTTCAAACAAAATAAAAATTATAATGTAGAGAATTTGAAAACTAAAAAAATAATCAAAAAAAAAATTTTACGGGAGAACTTTGCGGGAATATTTTGGTTTAAATATTTAAATTGCCGTTTTAGGGGGTGGTCGTCGCAAAATGAGGCTCTAGAAACAAATTTTCACAATTTTATTTTTATGCTTTTTTAATGAAAATATGGAAAATTACAAGCATTTTGGTACTCGTTTTATTTTGATACATGGCTAGGAAAGCACTTTTTGATGAGTTCAAAAATATTTTGTATGAAAAAAGTTGAAATTTTTTGATTTTTGGAAATTTAAAACACGATTTACAGAAAAACGAGTCAGAAATTTAGACAAAACCCAACTCGATTTCTTGCACGGACTCTTCAGCTGCACATTCATCTAGGTTTTCAATGTGTGACTTTAAAATCTAGGGAGGAGATACATTTTGATTTAGACCCCTAAACAAGGGTCAAAATACTGTTTTTTGGTGATACTGAGACCGAATTCAAGAATTTTCAAAAAAACTCAACTCGATTTTTTACTCACGTTCTGTCAGATTAATGTGAGTCATAAATCATTGTTGTACCATAAAAACTCAGGGAGGAAATACATTTTGAAAAAATAATTCCATTATTTTTGTAAGCACTTTTCTGATTGGACGAGCCATCCGTCACTTTCGATTTTTATATAGGATGCAAGATTTTTGATCAAAAACATTATTCAGAGGCAAAACTCTGTCCTAAAGTTTGTACTCTTGCGATAATTGGCCATTGAAAACCCGTTTTTTTGCCTTGAAATGCGACGACCACCCACTTAAGGAAGGGTAAAAATCAGCGATATTGGGCACTTTCGATGTGAGGACAGAAATATTTTTTTTGTTAATTTAAAACACTTGGGCGTTCTAAATGATGTCATAATTTGAAAAAGTTTTCAATTTTATAAGGAGTTTTACAATTGGTTCAATATGTCATTCATGACGCACTCAAAGTAATTTGGTATGAAAACCTCAAACGCCCACGCGTTTTCGGCGATATTGGCTTATTAGGCGATATTGGAACTGACATGAATTAAGGTTTTTGGGCGATATCGACACTCGAAACTGCGAATCTCGGAAATAATAAACGCACAGTTGATGGAGAAATTTTATTTAAATATTTAATTTTGAGAGGTAAATTTTGATACTAAAATTTTTATACTAAAATTGGGATACTGAATTTTTGCAGAAATTATTTTGAACATTCCAGAATATAAGATTGAATTATTTATAAGTGAAGTTTAATACATGTGTTACTCATGTGAAGTGACAGTTAACTCGTATTTTTGTTTAATTCACTTCGCAAAATAAGTTTTTAAGGTTTTTCTTCATTTTGAAGTCGTCATTGGAAGTTTGTTCTTTGAAGACAGCTTTTTGCATCTATTTTGCCATTTGATAAGTCGTAAAAATACGTTGTGAATTTGGTCCAAAACTGAATTGAAAAATTATTTATAAAACGAAATAAAGTTATATTTATAGCAATAATTTGCTGTTTCAACCTTCAAAAATTAATTTTTATTTATTTTAATTTCTTTGTCAAAAACCTTAAAGATGCTTACACGGAACGTTGTTTCAATATAATACCGTGCGAGTTTCAAGTGGAGTCGAGACTTTAGATGATTTGAAAATAAAATTTAATAGTTTTATTTTTGTTGCTCAATATACTTCGTCCTTGATGATAGTTTTTTTTTAAATCAGCATAAACTTCTTTAATTATAAAAAACGTTTGATTTATTTTTTCTGAATTAAATCATGGAACTCTCAATTCTAACTCTCAATTCTAGCATGGACCATGCGTAGAGTTCGGACCGGCGAAAATTTGAACTTTTAATCTGTTGATTTTAGCTCAAAGCAAAAACAAATTCTAGGGTAAAATTTAAAAACTTGAAAAATTATCGAATTTTTTTTTATTCTAGAGAATTTTGCGGGAAATTTAAGGTTTTAAAGTTAAAAATCAATATTTGAATTTATCCTCAAACTACCTCCAATTTGATTTGATTTTAATGAGCAAATTTTGCGGCAAATTCTCAACATTATTTTCAGCACTGTGAGCATAGTCGCATTTGCGTATCGGTTTTATTTTGTCCTCTTGTTCTCCCGGTTCGAACCCTAACCTTGCTGCATGGTCACGGACGGATATAATCAACTTACTATTTTGGTTTAACTATACAGTATGTGTGTTTTTTTTGAGAGAGAACAGAATATCAAGTGTCCGGGAGAATCGTTTATAATTTGGGGAGAACTCTCCCAAATTGTTTACTTTTTGTTCCCACGAAAAAAACACATACTGTTATTTCATTCAATAAGTTGCTCGAGGTTGTGCAATTTTTAATGCTCCAATATTCCAGATTAAAAATTTCACGTAGAATTCTGACAATGGCGCGACCTTTTGAACTCAGACGGTATGTTGTTAGTTTGATCGCAAAAATAACGACACTGAAAATAATTATAATTCTAAATCTTTTGTAATTTTCGAACATTTTACACTCACAAAAAAATGTTCTGCTGAATTCTCAAGCCTACCTTTTTTCAATAGTTTACATTCATGAATTTCCGCATAATCATAAATCAGCATCGTATAAATCCACTGATCCGCATCTACGATTCCCATCCATTCTCGTTTTAGTGAGAGCAAATGATTTTCTAATTTTTCAACCACATTTCCACATACAGTTGGCAATATTTTTTCTTGAATTTTTTTCCCAAAATTTTCGCACATTTTTTCTTTTCTCGCAACGTTGAGGCAATTTGCTTTTCCGTCATAAACCATTTCACAGTAATGTTGTGAAAGTCGCTTGTTCAAGGTATCTTCCGAGTCAATCAGAGTGAAAATAAAAATATATTTTTGCATTTTCATTTTTTTTAACGATTATTTCGTTATTTTAACAACTGGTAAAAGAACCGTCTTTTTATATAAAATTGCGAAAAGTTAAAATTAAAGTTTTATTTTGAAAGATGTTCAATCATAATATATCCTTATTATATAAATTAGGTCAAATACGCCTATTAATACAGCATGACGAGCTTTTCCTTGAAATAAGATGTTTTGCTGTCTACTTTTAATTTTAGTTCTAGCGCTTGAACTTTAATTTAAGACTAGATCGGATCGAATCGGTTTTCTGATTCGATTCAAATTTTGAACAAGGCTTCCCGATCCGATTCAATTTTTTTAAATGAGGACTTCGGATCGATCCCGATCCAATCCAATTACATTTTGAACCGATTTGATTTAAAGCCATCGATCCGATCCTATTCAATTTTTTTAAAGGATTTATTGGATTTTATAAAAATGTCTTTGTTGTGAATTTCAAGGTGAAATTTGGAATTAAAATTAAGGGGTTAGTAGTTATTTTCGAAACAAATTATACAAATAATACCCCAGGAAACTTGTCGAACAAAATTATCAAGGTTTTTTTTCTTCAAGGACAAATTGGGGACAATATTTTATTGGGCGATATGGGAAAATCTTTTAATCACAATTGTGAAACACCGGTTGACTTACTTGATTACCATAGCCTAGCCAGTGGCTAGTAGCCACGGATCCCGCTCGCGACCGATCTAATCCAATTTTTTAGCGAGCCTACCGATCCGATTCAAAACAAATCGAAGATGTGCCGATCCCTGCTTCAAACGTCAACTTTGCAAGTTAAGTTATTTGATGACCAAATCATAAAGCAAGATAATTACAATTTTTTGCTAAACTCAACATATCCAAAAATAAACCTAAAATTTTCATCTTCAGTTGCTTTAGTTTAATTAAGATTATATTCCTGATGTGTATATTTAATTTCTTATTTTTAATTGAGCAAAGTCTTCAATTTTTATCGGCCTGAATCAAACCGTTCAACCAAAAAATGGTTCCTTATTAAAATCTCAATAAATTTTTGAGTGAGAAAGCTAACCGAAGGATAATGTTAGATATTTTTTGAAAACATGGTCTCATTAGAAATGTTTGTGTTAATTACAAAAAAATTTTTCGCACTTTGTATTGCGATATTTGAAATGAAATGTTTTGCTGGCATGAAAATGAATAAGTTTTGACAAGTGAACTTTAAGCTTGGAACTTGAGACGTAAACTTTGCCAGAATAGTTATTTGAAGACCAAATTGAAGAGCAAGATAATTTTAAAGTCTGTTCATTTGCTTTGATCACCATATCCCGAAATAAGCATGATCGTTTACATTCTTAGTTCCTTTCAATTTAGCAGAAAGTTTAATTTTTATTGTTTTAAAATGTACTCGAGAATTTTTTAATTTTTTAATTAAATTCAGTGTAAGGTAGGTCCGACAAAAAATTAAAAGATAACATATTTGAATTAAAAATATTTCAAAATAAAAGCCCAAATTTTTTTATCATTTGTCTGTCACAAACATTTTTGAAATAATGTTTCTTTATGAGTTTATGTGCGACGCACATTTTGGGAAAGTTTATGTGCGTTTATGTACGACATTGTGTGTAAGTTAGAATTTTTAGTCAGCAAAAAAAACAATTTAAGATGTTCTAGAATTTTTTTCAGGAAATTATCGATAAAAAAGTAATAAAAGACGTAATAACATAATAAACATCGTATAAAACTGTTAATAGTATGCTATGATTCTTATTTACTTAATCTTTCATTTATATATATTCTCGATATTTGGGATGTGAACTTACCATGCTGCTTTCGACTTTCAAAAACTGACCATAAAAAAGCATTATTTTAATCAGAGAGCTCAAAAAACATTCGAAAGATGAAATTATTTTCAGTTTTTATGACCATTTCCCAAGTTTTTGGCCAAAACATCCCACATGATCCAGAAGCCTTAGCGTTTTGTCACAATGCTTGCATAGGAACAGGTCTATTTTTTTCAAATTTGTCATACGTTTAATTTTTCACAAATTTTACATACCAATAATGGTTGGATTCCCCTGATTTGTTATTTCGAAAATGATCTCTACTGCGCTTTTTACACCAGTAGGCGTAACTTTGAGCCAGTGTCCAATTAGAATACTCGATTCTCGAGTTAATTCAAGAATCCTGCTATTTCATTGGTCACTTACGCGTACTGATGTAAACGGCGCAGAAGGGATCATTTGGATATATACTGAGGTTTGGAAACTGTGAAAAGCCTCGGACGCCCTAGTTTATTGGTGTTTTTGATACTAACGAAAATGATATCTAGTGCAAATTAATTAATTTTCAAGTGAATACAGTTTCAAAAAAAAAATCTAATTTTGGCAAAATGTTTTTAAAAATAACCTTAAAAAGGTCAAGAAAATGCCGTTCCAGAAACCAACTATTGCCCTGATGGATTTTACGCCAGTTCAAAAGATTGCGACACCTATTATTTATGCTGGAATGATGGAAACTGGGGTGATAAATTTTGGTGTGCACCTGGTTTAGCTAACGGATAAAAACTAAAAGATCTTCCAAAATATTGTAGAAATTATCAAGAAATTTTTTTTTGTTAAAATTACAAATAATCGACACAGCCGAATTGTGACACGAAATAAAAACTCGTTGTCAAACTTTCGATGAATTTTTTTCGAATTACAGTATTATCCGATTTTAGTGTTCAATGATCGAACTCTCGAATGCGATTGGCCATGGGATGTTTCTATGGACAGCGAATGTTACCAACCCCAACCAACTCTTTAAACCTTTTTTATTGTTTTTATAATAAAGATTTATAATAAGCTTTTTCGCACTGAATATTTGCAGGAGCTGCTTGATTGTAAAAAAAGATTCAGTTTGAAATCATAAAAGTAATGTTTATTATCATTATACTCAGCATTTCAAACATTTTTTTTTTATTTGCAGTCATGGAAGATGGATGGTTAACTCTACTCATGCACAAAATATACAAATTATTAAACGACATTTTTTTTCTAGCAAATTTAAACAGTTCTAAAATTTTTCGAAAATTTCAAGTCCGTCGCACCTCTAGAAATAAAATTATGACATTCATAACAAAAATTATTCCAATAATTTATTAAACAACATTTCGCGAGCATCTTTAAGGGTTTTAAGATAAAAGTTTTGTCAGTTTCAAGATTTCAAAGATTAATTTCTAAAATTTCTCAAAAAATTGTGTGGGCAGAGGAAAGTTATGATTTTTTGGCCAACAATAAAAAAAGTGCAAAAGTTTTATGATCTTTTAATAAAAAATAATGTTGATTTTTCAGAAAATTGGCGAAACTCGCAAAAACACAGCCTACAAAGTTGTTCCCCTCGTTTTTGGTTTGAGTTTAATGAATTTGTTATCCGTATTGTATAACCGGTAAAGTAGGCCCTTTTTTCTCAAGGGTCCCTGAACGTATTTTTTGGGGGTTTTATGCAATTTTCTTGAATGTAGAGCAAAATTTCATGAAAATGTGCCTACAGATTGTACAACCTTGAACCAATGGATCTCTTTTTAATTATTGTCGGGACCCTTGTTAATAAGTCATAATATCCCTTTATCACCTTTTGGTTAGAATGCGTAGCCACTACTCCTTTTAACGTGTGATTTTAACGTTGTGGCTACGCATTCTAACCAAAAGGTGATAAAGGGATATGCGTAGGTTAAAATATTGGCACTTGAAAATCTAAAACAAGAACTTTTAAGGCGAGAAATATCCATATAGTTGATCTGTATCCGAATTGGACATCTGCCCATAAAATACATTTTAAACTGTCAGAAATCAGGTTTTATAAGTTTGACCAACCCTTGTAGTACAATTCAAAGACGATTTGAAATAAGGAATTTCAAAAATAAAAAATCGGTTTGAATGTGTTCAAGCTATCTTGTAGAATTTTTTTTTGGTCATTTTAAGACTCAAGATTTTTTTTTTATCTAAAATTTTCAAAAAAATCGATTTTAAGGTCAATTTTTCGTGATTTCACAGGTAGCATGTGATCCAGTTCTAGCGAAGCCATATATGAAGTGCTAGAAAGCTGATTTTTTGGCAAGTGAAAATTAAGCGTTTTTTGGTTACTCATTTTTTTGATTGACGGTCGGCGACCAATATTTGACCTCTCATGACCGGTCAAAGTTCTTTTTTGTGCAGTATTAACTCTCAGCAGGGCCAATACGGTATTGTCAATACCCCGTTAAACTACGATATTTTTGTTTTGGATTCACCCGAATGGCAATTGTGGTTAATCACACGATAAAAACAAAATTACATGTAAACTTCCTCAATAAGTTATAATTTATTCAAACAAACATAATTTCGAATAATGGAACTACGATTATGGAAGTGGTACAGAAAAACGTGCTGTTGGGTATTTTATCTCGATGTAATCGTAGGTACAGTTACTATTGTCACTTTCTTCTAACTCAGCTGGCTTGATATTATAAGCATTTGCAGCGTGTAACACAAGTTCTTGATATTTATCTTTGGTATTTGGATTTGTAATAAAATCGGCGTCTCTTGTCAAAATCCAGAAATTCTGGGATGTATAGTACCAAACTTGGTTACATGTGCTCACTTAATCAAATGTTACAATAGGTTGGGTATGTTTTTAATAGCTTGCACTGTTTCCGTGATAAATTTATGTGATAAATAAAAATCCTGCCAACCCATGCACTCGATGTTGTATTATTTAAAATAATTTATTTTGATTTAAAGCCTTTTATCAAGCTTTGAAATTTCGGACAACTTCAACGACTAACCCTCTCTTTAAGACAAAAACTCGGGGTTCTCTTACTAATTATTATTTTTTTTTTAAAATATAAATTATATAAGGTAGGAACGGCAAAAATCGACCAGTTCAGATTTTATTTATTTTCGGAGCACTTTTAGTTCTTGTGCTGAAATTGACCTAGTAAATTTTGGAGAAAATTGTATAGTTTTCCAGCAAGCCGCATTTTTCGAACATTTGAAAATTTTTTTTCCAAATGTTAAGTTCATAATAGGCAATTTCAAAAAAAGATTTTAATTTTTGACAAGGTTGCCATTTTACTAAAGTTATTTATTTGTCAAGCAAAATTTATTTTGCCGTTCCTACTTTATTATTAGTACAATTAGTGTACATTATTTTTATTCAAAATTAAGAAAATAATTTATGGCTTGATTCATAAGTTGTGAAGCGATTGTTTTTAAGCTTACCAAATGCATATGTTTCATAATCCGTTTCCAACACCAGATAATTTCCTTTACCGTCTGGGTCATCTTTTGAGGCGACCAGGCTTTTAAATCGATCAAATGTCACACTTAAGAAATTTGGCTTGTTTTGTGGCTAAATTTATAAGTTAAAGAAATGAATAAAGCAATATCTGATATAAGGAGTTATAGGATATAACGCGTATCGAAGCATTTCCGACCAAAATATTTGGATAGTTCATATTGAGTGTAAAGTTAAAAATCTGGAACAAATCAAAATTTTCTTAACCGGAATTCCCGGATGATTCACTCAAGAAAAAAATTGTAGAAAAAAAGAGAATTTTCGTAATTCTAAAACTCATAATTTCAAGAAAATATATTTTTCAAAAAAATTAAAATTCCTAAAAATTGAAATTCTAAAAATTAAAATATTCGAAATTTTGATTTGAGGGTATCCCGGTTCCTACATTTTCTGCAGTTATTATGTCATAAAAATGCACCAAATCAATTTTTTATGTGTTGAACGCATAAAACAACCCAAATGACAACAAAAAATTTTTGCGTTTTTTCGTTTTTTTTCTAAGTATTTTTCTCAAAATTATGTTCAAAAAAAAACGTTTGTGTCAATTTGACCACTAAAACTTCTAAATATCGGGTTGACGTGAGCCAACTTTCTCTTCAGTGCTTCCCCAGCTTTCTTTTGAGTCTACTTTCGAAAAAATCGAAGCACATTTTGTTTCGGAAATTTTTTCACGTGACCTTGAAAAATTCATATTTTGAGTTTGGGGTCGAAATTGCGAAACAACGCCACTGTAAAGTTTTTATTTGTTCTGAACTAGCTTTTGCAAACTTTTGAGCTAATTTGCAAATTTAACCTGGGAGGAGTAAGATTTTTCGAGGCGTAATGTCCAAAAAACGGTAAAAATATAGCACTCATCAACAAAAACGCCACTGTAAAGTTTTGTATAACAATTATCCAGGTTATGTTAAAATTTAAGTTATTTTAAAATATAACCTCAGAGAAGTAGGAATTTCGGTTTGGCTTAGGTCTCCTTGTTTTCGCTAATGTGTTGGGAGTGTATTCATGCAAAAAAGTTTTGCAATTTTTTTCGCAAGTTGAAGGCTAGTTCTCACAAAGTGCTAATCTGAATTAGTACTAGACACTCAGTTTGGCTAATATTTTATCGGAAATATCTCAATTTAGGGACCGGGATACCCTTAAAAAAGAACAAATTGATCGAATTAGGATTTAAATCATTAGAGCATTCAAATTTGTTTGAAATTTGGATCTTTGCGGATAATGATAACATTGAGTACACAAAAATTTCGAAAAAACTTACATCTACTTGAATAGCTTTTCCAGCAAGATATGAAAAATAAAATAACCCTTCATCATCAGGTACTATATTTGTGTTGTTGACAGTTATGCTAGTTTCATCTCGGTCGCCATAAATTCCCTTGGTACACCTTGAGCCTTCTTTAGCAGACTTAAATGGATATCGAGATGCTTCAAACCATAAACCTTTGTACTAAAAATTAATAAGTAAAAACACTTATTAAAAAATAACCATATTTGATTCCTCTAATGTGCCGATGATTTGACTAATTTTGAAGCCCGAACAAATTTGTGTAAGATTTATTACCTACTTTAGGGGATGGGTGTCATAATTTGGTAGCTTTCAATCAGGAGTCCTGATTCAGGACTCAGGATAATTAAAGGGCTGTTGTGAAAACTCCGAGGATATTCGTTCGTAGGTCTAGTATTCGAACCTTGAACTGAGAGTTCACTGATCAGAAAATCTGCTTACAGATGATCGAAATTTTGAACCACTCAGCGTCAAATTTGATAAACAGATTGAACATTTTTTTTTTAAATACTGATCGGCACTGTCTGAGTAACACGGGTTTAAGTCTTAATTGCTCTTAAATAAAGTACCTTGTTAACGTCAAAATCAAGAATCGTTGCATCCGGACAGCTCCCGCGAAATTCGACTAGTTGAGACAGCACAGCAGTGAAAAAAAACAATGTTAGAAACATTTTATTCGTTCAATATTAAGTTTCCAATAAGCAACCTCAATTATATATACCGACAGAATATTCGAATTTTGATAATATTACATAATTCGGTAAGTAAAGCTTATTTTCCAAATTTATTCACTTGCTTGTATAAATAGAATCTGTTGTATTTCATACGAAATTTAAACACGTAAAGACCAGTGTAAATTTAATCAAGATTTTCGTCGAAACGGTAGATTCAGGGGTTCCTTTAGAATGTGTTTACATTGTCAAAAAATAACCATTTATTTTATTTCAGCATGAAGTTTCCAACAAAAAAATTTGATTATGTAAATCAGGCTTTCGAAACAAATGGCTTTTATCCTCTTTTCTATCCCTTTTCATAGCAAAAGATAGGGCGAATTTGGGAATAGGGATAGAAAATTGCAAAAGAGATGGCTTTTTTGGAAACTTGATGTACATATAGTTGGTCAGTTATGCTCTAGCCAAATTTTCATGATCACAATAATTACAAACTTGATTCCAGGAAAAATTTGGTGATCCTTTTAATAAATGGCTCTTTAGCCGAAACATCATATAAATAAAGTATATATTTTTGTGTCTCAAAAAACAAACTAATTGTTTTAAAAATAATATTAAGTAGAGTTTTTATAATTCTCTTCGAATAAGTAATCATTTGGCTACGTCCGGTGAAAAATTTAGATCCAGAAATTTTTTTTTATATTTCTATACTGATTTTATAAGGATGAGGGTCAAAATTTTGATTTTTAATTGCCGTTATTTTTCGTTAATAACCTTGTCAGACTCTGCATAAGAGACTTCAATTAAGAATTATTTTGTAAGATTATTTAAGGTTATAAAGGGCGAGATAATTATTGGTATCAATTTAATGAGAGCGGTAGTACCGCTGCGGTACAGAATTGATGCTGCTGAATATTGTATTTGATGTGATCGTAAGTACAATTACTATTGTCACTTTCCTCTAATTTCTTTGTATTAATGCCATACTTTTCCGCAGCGTGTAACAAAAGTATTTTTGATTTTGCGTTTCGATTGGGTGGCCAATGAGAAAAAGGTGCGCTTTTCCAAGTTACTCACACTCAATTATCTGGTCACCAGATTCTTGTGAATCTTTGGGCGGTTCTTACGAACAAAGTGGGAAGTTACATTTCACAATGTGATTTAATTTGTTAGACGAATGGTGAATTTGAACAAAATAAATTTCAATTTTTTAAAATTGATATTCTTAGATTCCCAAATTAGCTTAAAATATTAGGAGCTCCATGATTTAGCTATTATTTTCATATTGGAAATTATTTCTTCCGATCATTATTTGTCGATCTAGAGAATATCTTTGTAACCTTATTTAGAGCCTAACCTTTTAGCGCTATGATTGGTCAAGAAAAGCGTTATTGTCCGTTTTTTTTCTCTTGTAATAAGTAGAGTGCGGAATTCCGAGTTAAAATGAATTTACTCATATCGAAAATCCTGCCTAGTCGTCGATTTATCTGGAGCGTCATTACTTTGATAAAGTGGCCAATTAAATTGGGGGATTCTTGAACTGAGTCGAAAATCGGGTATTGTGATTGAACACTAGCTCAAAGTTATGACGCTCGAGATAAATCGACGACTAGGCAGGATCTTTGATAAAGTACATTAATTGTTCTCAATTAAGTATTAATTCATATATTCTCGTGCATGATTACGAGTTGATATTCCAGCTTGCCGTGCGCCTTGCAACTTTCATAACAGAATTCATTTGTGGAATAATATTATAGCATGAGAATTTATTAGCTGTTTTTGTATTTATTTAAGAAAATAAAATCACTGAAATTACAGTATAAAAAATCGATAAATAACATGAAAGTATTTTCAATTTTTGCAACAATTTATCAAGTTTTTGCTCAAGATATCCCACATGATCCTGAAGCTTTAGCATTCTGTCATATGGCTTGTCAGGTGATAAATATTAATGTATTTAACAAGGATTGGTACCGCGGTTAATTTTTTATTCCAGATCTAGAAATTTTAAAACGATTAAAAATACATTTAAACTCCCAGGCGACTCGAAAAAATGGTCCTTTTAAAACAAATAATATTCATTTTCGAGCCAATTGTAAAATTTTGCAACATGTTTGGTATGCTAAGAATCAAATTTGAAATTATGGAACATGGTTGGTGCGAATTAAATGATTGTTTTTGTTATCCTTAATTAATTAACGGTCCAAAAAGCGATTTGTTCTTGCTGGTGGTGCTGGTGTCGGTGCATTTTGACAGATACGGATAGTGGCTCTTGATGAAAAACTTTTTACTGGGCTTATATGTTTTTCTCAATATACCATCAAAGTAATGTTTCATAATCCAGGAAACTTTTGTAACTGCAGAATTTTCGAATTATTGCTTTTTTAGAAAATTTTTAGTCCGAATTAAACTTTTTAAATTCTACAAATTATGAGAAATTTTTAAAAAAAGTTCCGAACATTATAAAAAAATCCCTTATTTTTATTCACTATTTGTTTTAAAATCAACGAAAAACACTCTTCAAAATAACCAAATTAACTGTGCGCGTAGGTCACCACATATTTTAAATATGCTATTTTAAAAATCATAAGACATTTATTTGTGATTTTTGGTCGAAACTATTTGGAAATATTTTGAAAATTTTTCCTTTTTTCATGTTTAAAATTTTTCAAACAAATTTTTTGAAACCACCGGCTTGAAACATTGCGATTTCCCCCTTTAATTTTTTTCAAATATGCCTCGTTTTGTTTTTTCGCTCTTGTTTATACTCTGAATTATAATTTTTGAAACAAAACTACGGTTTGGCAGAAATCCATCGAAGCCCTCTTTCGTCCAGAATGAGACAAATTTATTTCACCAAAACTTGCCAAATTGGTAAGCTGACCCATCCACCGTTAAAATTTATTTCATTCAACTCATGAAAAAAATATTTTTTTGATGTGCCAGAATTTCGCTTTCTTTAGTCTTTTTCCTAAATTTAAAATTTTTGATTTTGACATAGAAATCGTATATAAACAAATAAAATAAATTTTAAACGGTGGATGGGTCGGCTTTAACGGTTCATAATCAGAAAACAATAAAAAAAAAAAATTTTACCTTAGTTTAGACACCTTCGATAGCAAACGCACGTTTTTGAGTGTTTTTTTGAAGACGATTTATTAAGTACAAATAATCGACCTGAAAAAAGCTAATACGAACTTAGCTCAAAAGAGATATTTTTTGTTCGAAAAAGTTTTAATACGAACATTTTGAAGTGACAAAAAGTTTCCCATCAAGAGAAAAAAATGAAAATGTGCAAATCTGTCAAAATGCACCGACGTCCTTCATAAATTTTTAGGTTTTTATGGAATTTTCTCGCATGTAAAGCAAAATTGTGAAAATAAAGCACGACATGTTGTCGACTTTTTATTACAAAAATCATAATATAATACGAATACCTTTTATAACTTTGTTTTGGAAACTCCGTCTAGCTTACGGAGAATGAGTCATTCTGTATTATTAAAATCATGTATCTCAACGCCAATCAATAGTCTTGTACCGTTTAAACAAAGACTAGAAAACATGGTTCTAAAACATTTTCAACCAGTTTTTTCTAACAAAAATCATAATAATTTGAGGCATTCCATGAATAAGAACTAAAAAAACGTATTTAATTTTTTTTAATAATTCTGTCTTTTGAAACTTTCATTTTTATAAAAAAGGTTAAAAAAACACCTTTAAAAACTTGTAGAAGTCAGATCGTTTTAACCGATTTGGGTTAACCAGTAAAGAAGTCCAAATTGTAATTTATACATCAGGGTCCGGCGGATAGGTGAAAGTTTTTTCGC
>SCLH01001900.1:74076-106924 GCA_004367855.1 Oikopleura vanhoeffeni | reverse complement strand
TTAAGGCAAAATGGACTTTTTGAATTGCTTATTTCTCTGCGGCATAGTACATAGGAAAAGTGGAAATAAACATTCTGATTAAGTTAGTTCGTAATCTCTGGAAGAGTTTTTGAATCATATTTTCGTAAGATAGCAGTTTGAACCAACCGGTCAAATGAAGTTAACCAGTAGCAAAAAATTTCTTGAAAAGCTGTATTTTTTTTCGTCTATTTAAGGAATGTTTCAAAAATTTTGACATTATCTGCGAAATTCAAAGGGGAAAAAACTTTCATTCCTTTTTTTTAATTTTCTCCTAAAAAGGTAATCAAAAGCTGGCGAAAAAGGACTGTTTTTTGCTATTGGCCACGGAAAGTTGGTATTTTTTTCATGCTAACATGGCAAACTATTTTCCGTGCACTATAGTTTTTGCGTAAAAATTGTTAACAACTGTTATGCCTGATGTAACGATTTCATTTTTTCAACTCCCAGAGAACGATTTGAACATTTAGTTTTTGACATCCATTTCTTCCAATCAGGTTTTTTTTCAAAGACCAAACGATTTGTAAGGTTGAAATGTTTCTGGAAACGATATTATAAAACTAATGACCAAATATTCAACCGTTCCGAGCGCTAGAGCAAAAACATTTTTTTATTTTCGACACCGAAAAATTTTTGGTAATTTTAAGGTTTTTTAAAGTTTTTATGACTAAAAAGCCAACGTTGAGTTCAAAAATCATAAAATCAGACCCTCTAGCCTTTTAGTTAACAAAAAGATAAACTTGCCTATATGACCTATTATAGGTTACTATATAGGTTACCTTATATATAGCATGTCCCAGCCAATCGATTTTCGTGCCAAAATCGAACCAGTTAGGGTCGATTTTTCAAATTATAGGGGTTTATGTGGCATTTTATTGCGGCTTTCTTGTGGTGAGCATATTTTTTTCCAAAAAATCGTTATTTTTTTGCAATTTTAATGGTACTTTAACCCAAAAAGAGGGTTTTTTTCGTGGTCCAAACCATCTCGGAGGTCCCCGGAAGCTAAATTTTTTTCATCGTAAGGTTGTGCCGTATGATCCTACATATTAATTGAGACACGCGCGGGTCGTGGCGAGAGTGATGAAAAAAAAATTTTTGAAAATTCAAAACACGATTTTTTCAAAAGTATTTTTGAAATTGGTCCGCAAAAATTTCCGAAAAAAAAAAATTTTTTGCGGGCGTTTTAGCCAATTTGAAAAAAAAGGAAAAAAATTCGAACAGCAATTTTTATCACCCAATATTTTCCAAAAAAAAAAAAACATTTCACAATTTTTTCTTCACTTTTAAAAATTGGCTGAATGCCCCGCAAAAAAAATTTCAAAATTTTTTTTAGGCTACCAAGTTTAAGAAAATATTAGAAAAAAATTGAGAATCTGGAAACGATAAAATAGGATTTTTGATTAGTTTTTTATGAAATAAATACAAAACTTGCATGATATTAAGCCTCCCGACCCTACTGAGCACCCATATAAAAGGTCCTTATTAATTTGAAAATTCGCTCTAGAGGTAAAACTTAAATTCGACAAAAAAATTAAAAATTAATTTCGAAAAAATTCACCAGTCGAAAATGTTAATTAGCGAAATTAAATTTCCGTAAAATTAAAAGAGGGTAGTGTCTGTGAAACAGTTTTTCTGGAAGTGAGAGTTCTCCATACTAGTCGACAAAAAAAAATCGATTTTTTGGTGATGGTGATGGATTGGCTGATGGATTTTTTTTAATTTAAGATTTTATAATTTTCCTCCAATAATTTTGAACTAATGTTTTAAATTTGAGGTTTTTCTTAAATGTCAATTTTAAAAAATTTATTGAAAATTTCTATATTTAAAAATCTATTTTGAAATTTTTTTCAAATTCGAAAACTTCTCGAATTTGCAATCATTTCGCAAAGAAAAAAAATTTTAAATTGTCAAATTTTTTTCCAACAAACGTTCCAACAATTTTTCGAAAATTTGAGTAAATTTTCCAAAAAACTCGACAAATTTTTCAAAAAATTTGAGAATTAATTTCAAAATTTCACAATGTCTCTAAAGATTTGACATTTTTTTCTAAAATTGTAAGAATTAGTGAAAAAATTGACAATTAAAAATTTATAATTATTGAGAATTATGGCAAATTTGAAAGAAAGTTCACCAAATTTGAAAAATATATAATGTGATTTTCAATAAAATATAGAAATTCTCAATTTGAATTGAATAAAAAAATAACCAATTTAATAATCTCAAATTTAAAACAAAGTTTAAATTTTTGAGAAAAAATTATCAAATTTTTTATAAAATTTGTAAATGTTTCTGTCAACTAAATAAATTAAAAAACATAATCCCCCTTTATGCGCTTCAGCCGATTAAGGGATTATTTTTTATAACATTTGAATTTGAAAAATAAAATGCCCACTTTAGTGGCCGATTTGTGCTCCATTATCAACAAATCAAAATTAAAACTTTATTTTTTTAACAAAATTTTATTTTAGAAACAAAATTTCAATTTTTTAAACAGAATTTTTAAGTTTTAAACAGAATTTTCAACTTGAAATATCATTTTAATTTTTTCTAGAAAATTTCGAACTTTTAATACAAAAAATGTTCATTATTGAACATAATTTCAAATTTTTTTATATAAAAATTTTATTTTTTTATGTAACTTTCAAAAATTTTTAATTGTGAAATTTTGCGAGTTAGAAAGTCGACTTTTTTCCAGTCGAGTCGAGTGCCGAGAATTCCGACCTGGCGACCTTGAAATCCGCTCCTCTGATGATATCTATATTATTGAAGAAATATTTACAATTAAGTAATTATATAAAATGTCCGATTATAGTCTCAACTCATAAATAAAATTATGTTTTTTTCAGAAAAATTTTTTGCGGGTCGGAGAGGTAAGGCGACTTTCCAGTTCGGGTCGGCACCGGAACCCGACCTGCGTTCGCGGGTCGAAATTTCCGACCGGAAAAATCCGAATCCAAGACAGAGCATGTTATTGACGGAATAAATATAACTGGAGCTAAACCAATGAAGGTTTTAATTAATCAAACTAAAACGTTCAATTTTTTGACAATTCGTTTCAGGATTTTTTCAAAGTATTTTTGTACGACTGGAAAAAAATTTTGCTGAAAATTTTTTTGCAGACGTTTCAGACGATTAAAAACAATTAAAAAAAAAATTTCGAAAAAAAAAATTTTCAGAAAATTTTTTCATTTTTTCGAAACTTGTTTTTGAAAAAGTCAGCAAAGAAAATGTCAGCAAATTTTTTTTTCCCAGTTGTAGAAAAAAATACTCAGAAAAAAATTCCAAAAATCACAAAAACGTGTAATATGACACCATCTATCAAGATGTAGTCACCAAAAAACTGGTACAACTACTTCAACGAGGCGGTTAATTTTGATAATAAAATAATCAAGTCGGATCAAACGGGCACATCTTTTTTCTCACTTTTACGGCTTTTTTCTCGAAAAATCGAGGTTTTGGAGCAAAAAATCAATAATTTGAATTTTTTATTGTTCCAAAAGTGTGTTTAATTTCATTCATAAGTGACGTTGACCAAAAATACTGATTTGGCATCTGTTTAATATTAATAAATACTGAAAAAACGAAAAATCGCTATATTTGATCACCCGTGACTTACCAAAAAAAATATTATAATTTTTTTTCCATTTTGCAATATATTATTCACCCCCAAGAATTTCGAACAATCCATCCATATTTCATAAGTCGAAATTATGGTGGACTGCTATCCTATATACTCAAATAACCTTGTTTCCAAATTTTAATGAAAAAAATTCCAAGGTTTTTGAATTTTCAAATTTTGTTTCTGTATATAATTAAACAATCTACGTGAGATCAAAAATTCAATCAAATCCAGCAAAACAACTTTCCGTACCAAAAAGATAATGGGCTGCCTATAGAACTGTCTTAAGGGGATTGTGGTGCAGTAGTTATTTTGGACCACGGTCGCAAATTCGGTATTTTTTCAATTGCACCTGACCATCCAGCGACCTCAGGAATGCGGTTTTGCAATTAAAAAACATCAATTATTTTCTGGATATTTTTTCTAAAAACTTGAAATCTGCTTGCTAACTGAATGCCCGAATAATGAACAGATGATCAAAAAAAATAACCCATAGTGAAGCAATTTTTTCACGGAGAATCAGACTTAAATGAATTGGAGACTTTTTTGACCAATATTCTAGAAAATTTCCGAAAAAATAGTCATTTCGGGGGACTTGCATTAAAGCTGAAAAAAATTCACGATATGGTAATCATTTCAGAATACAAAAACATCAACTGTAAAAAACGTTTTTCTAAATGAAAAGTATTCAAATGATGAGTGTTCAGATTTTTTGCGCCTTTTCAATATTTCAATATGCAGCCCTAACAAGTTATAAATGTGCGCGCAATTAAATCAGCATGAAATAGTGATTGGCGAGCAATATAAAAAAATTATTAAAATTTCTTGGTTCAGAAAGTTAATAAGATAATAGAGAAAAACGATTTATGAAAAAGGGAAGAAAGCGCATGTTACCCGTCCGTGAGGTATACTTTTTTTGTAAAGATAATTAACATTTCGCCTAACTTTAACTTTAGCAAGGAACTTTCAAAAAAAGTAATTTTCGCGAATAAGAATATATTTAATAAAAATATTCTTGGTTGCAAATTGGTAGATAATTTTTTTCTGACCAATATCATCGCCTACGTGATTTTAGTTACGTGGATATTGGAACCAGTATACTTCACTGGAAAAAAATACCAGCAAATTAGGTTTTATGCACATTACAGTTGATGTGATAATTAATTTTCTAAAAAATGAACCAATTTTTTGACTTCTCAAAGGTTACGGAGTCTACAATATACAAATTGGAAAAATAAACGTTCACTCATTCTCACAAAAGTAAGGGGATTGTGGGTGCTTCCAAAGCAATTTGCTGGGGGAAAAATAAGCCTTTTTAAACTCTCACTAATCTTTCGTGAGAATTGAGGAACGTTTTTTCCAAAGTTTATGGTAGTCGTAAACCTTGAGAAGTCAAAAATTGGTTCATTTTAGAAAATATTATCACATCAAACTTAAATGCAATAACGAACCTTATTGCTGGTATTTCTTCCATTGAAGTATACCGTCAGTATCCACGTATACAAAAATCACAATAATGCCCGATATTATTGGTCAGTAAAAAAATTCTCTACAATTAAAACCAAGCATATTTTAAATTCAATCGTAATTCGCCGAAAATTTTTTTAAAATTCCTTGCTATAGTAGAATATAGGCAAATGTAATATTTTACAAAAAAAGTCGTACACCTCACCGAACGGTACATGCGATTTATTTTCAACTTTTTCATAAATCCTTTTCTATATCCTTATTCCACTTTGGACCAAGGAAATTTTAATAATTTTTTTTAACATATTTCTCCCGGCATCACTATTTCATGCGATTAATGCGCGCCATTATCACATTGACTTAGGGCAAAAATGAAAATATGAAAAGGCGCAAAAATCTGAACACTTTCATATTGAAATACTTTCATTTAGAAGTGACTTTTTCCTTGCGAGTTGAATTTTTCTGGATCTGTAAATGATACCATAATCTAGAATTAATTTTTCCGTTTTTATGCAAAGTCCGAAACGTATTTTTTGGAAATTTTCTAGAATATGGTACAAACGTTTCCAATTTATTCTGTCAGAATCTCCGTGAAATTGCTCAGCTATGGTTTATGTGTTTGGATCATCTGTCATTATTCTGGCATTGAGTTAGAAAAGCGATTTCATGCCTAGAAAAAAATATCCAAAATTATTTGGTGTTTTTTTAATGCAAACGAGTCCCGAGGTGCTGGATGGTCAGGTGGCAATGGGGGAAAAATACCCCGAATTTGCAACCGTAGTTGAAAATAAAAGCTGCACCACAAATCCCCTTAAGGGGGTGGTCGTTGCAAAATGAGGCTCTAGAAACAAACCCACTTCTTTTTCTCTTTTATGCTTTTTTATGAAAATATGAAAAAATTACAAGCATTTTGGTATGAGTTTTTTTTGATACAGGCTAGGAAAAGCACTTTTTGATGAGTTTAATATATTTCGTATGAAAAATTAAATCTTTGACTCTTGGACATTTAAAAAGAACACGACTTCAAAAAAACGATCAAAAATTAAACAAAACTCAAACTCGAATTTTGCACGGACTCTTCAGCTGCAACATTCATCTAGGTTCCAATATGTGACTTTTAAATCCAGGGAGAAGATACATTTGATTGAGAACCCTTAAACAAGGGTCAAAAAGTACAGTTTTTTTTGGCGATATTGACCGAGCAATTCAAGAATTTAAAAAAAAAAACCTCGGTTTTTTGCTCACGTTCTGTCCGGTTAATTTGAGTCATAAATCATTGTTTTTTGTACCCGCAAAGACTCAGGGAGGAGATACATTTTGGATATCCTCCGTTATTTTTGTCAGCACGTTTCTGATTGGACGAGCCCTCCGTCACTTTCCCGGCTTCTACTATTTAGGATGCAAATTTGTGTCCTCAAAATATCAGAGAAGCGGTAATGTTCGGTCCGACGATTTCACTTTGCTACAATTGGTCCCATTGAAAACCCAATCTTTTGCCTTGAAAATCCGACCGAACCACCCTTAAAAGTAATTTTTGACGCAGAAAATGAATTCCTGAGGTTGAATGGCCGAAAATAGCGTTTATTTCTTAACCTGAATTCTTTTTCAAAAACGCTTTTTTGGCTCTCCGACACTACACGCATTTTTTAATAAGTTAAATTTTAAGAACCTTAAATTTAAGTTTCAAAAAAACGGTATTTATTTGAAAAAATTTTGTGATCTTTAAAACACGCCTTTTTCATATTTTATAAAGACGCTATCTTTTTGATTTCTAGCGATGCCTATAGAACCTAATGGAGTCGAGAGCACCCCCCTGGAAATTAAAAGGCCTTTATCAGTTAGAATTTTGTTTTATTTCTTGTGTTCAAAAATCAAGGATTTTCATCCATAAAATCGAAATAATTTCTTTATTTGTGATTTCACACCTCAAAATAAATAAATAAATTGAGTATTTTTTTATAAGTGAAAAATCATAAATGAAAGCTTCACTCAACAAAAAACTGTAAATTGATATATTTGCAAATAGGTTTGACTATATTTACTCTTTAAATTTGAGCGCATGTTTATTTTGACCTAACAGAAAGCAAACAAAATCTAATCTCTTCGATATCAAATTCATCACCCTCAGAATAATTCAGACATTATTATTTTACGAATATAAAAAACTTATTAAAGATTTTCAAAAATAAGTAGATTTGTGTTTGATGAGCACATTTGTTAACAAGTTAAGCAACATCAAATCAGTTTTAAAATTTTATAAGTTTTATTGTTTTTTTACGATATAAATAAAACTTTTAATTAAAGATTTTCACAATAACATAGTAGCAACTTTTATTTTCAGCCAATCAGATGGCACCTAAATTTTCAAAGTTTATGTCCTAAAAATTCAAAATAATTATCTCCTTAAAATTTGACACAACATCACTATCTTGAATTTTTGTTATTAAGAAATTTTTTCTGTTTAATATTAGAAAAAAACGTTTGAAAACAAACGTTAATTAAACCACGTAATACTTCTTCATGGTGGGCTCCAGAAAATGAATGTTCATCTTAATGACTGCGCATTGCTCTGTTCTACTGAATACTTTTGTCTGATTGAGTATATCTGTTGGGAATCAGAAAATATTTTCAAATAAGCTGAAAATATCTTTTTTTGGGAAAAATAGTTAGTTTTCTCGATTAAATCCAAATTTGGATGAAAAAGTATTTTCTTCGAAAGTTAAATTTGGGGCTAATGTTTCATCACAATTAAATTTGAAATATAAGTCATTTGATGAATATTACAATATGAAGGCAAATATGATATAAGAGTACCACTCTGGCATGATTATCACAAATTATAAATTTTTTCAAAACATGACATTTTATCCATACTGATATCGAAATAAGGTATTTTGAAATTTCACTCCTAAACAAATATTTATGCTCCAGATTTGTCCAGAAGGCTTATTTTTCTTGCAAATTGTACTCAACACACTTTCCTCAAAACTGGCTTATTTGAAATTTTCATTCCAAATTTGAATAAAAAATTATTTTATTCGGAAGTACAATTTGGGGCTCATGTTTCATTACAATTAAATTAAAAATATAATATCCCTCTCTATCGGCCTTCGGCCGATTTGGGGCTCATGTTTCATAACAATTAAATTTGAAATATAATATCTTTCTTTATCGGTCTTCGGCCGATTTGGAGTTCATTTTTCAACAAAAATAAATAAAAACATAAAATCACCTTTATTGTCCTTTGGCCGATTTGGAGCTCATTTTAGAACAAAATACATAAAAAACAGAAAATCTCCTTTATCGGCTTCGGCCGATTTCGGGCTCATTTTTTATTGAAATCAAAGTTGAAATATAATGTCCTCCTTTATCGGCCTATGGCCGATTTGAGGCTCATTTTTCAACAAAATTAAATAATAAACATTAAACCTTTTTTATCGGCCCTCGGCCGATTTGGGACTCATTTTTTATTTAAATCAAATTTTAAATATAATATCTTCCTTAATGGGCCTCCGGCCGATTTGGGGCTCATTTTTTAACAAAAAAAAATAAAAAACATAAAATCTTCTTTATCGGTCTTCGGCCGATTTGGGGCTCATTTTTTATTAAAATTAAATTGAAAATATAATATCCCCCTTGATCGGCCTTCGGTCGATTTAGGGCTCATTCCACAACAAAATTAAATGAAAAACATAAAATCTCTTTTATCGGCTTCGGCTTGATTTAGGCTCATTTTCCATTTAAATCATAGTTAAAATATAAAATCTAAAAGAAGGTAATATGAGGTGAATTCGACAAAAAATAGCTTTTCCTTCTTAAACGTGTACTTTAAACGTTTTTCTACGAAAACCGATACGATCCAATTTTTTTGGGAACTCACCGATCCGATTTTTTTGGCGGGTCCACGATCCGATCCAATATTTTTTTGAATGTGCCGACCCCTGGTCAGAGCCCCCTTTAATTAATTATAAATTCGTTCGATCTAGATCGGAAATTATTAGATCGGATCGACAATTTCAATACCTGATCGGATCGAATTTGATCGGATCGGAAGATTTAAAAACCTGATCGGATCGAAGATTTCAAAAACCGTGATGGATCGAAGGTTTCAAAAACCTGATCGGATCGAACTTGATCGGACCGAAGATTTTACAAACGTTATCGGATCGAACTTGATCGAATAAAAATCTTTATGAAACCTTGATCAGATCGAACCTATCGATCAAGTTCGATCTGATCAGGTTATGCCGACCCCTGCTCAAAGCCATCATTATCCGGAATAAAAATAATCTTATCACACCCAAACTTGCCAATTGGTAAGCCGATCCTCCACCGTTTTCAATTTATTTCATTTAATTCATGAAGAAAATATTTTCTTTCGATGTGGTAAAATTTTTTTTTTCCGTCTTTTTTCACAAATTTTCGATTTTGACGTAGAATCGTATAAAATAATATTTAATAAAATCCGAGCTGGTAGTCGAGAGCGTATTTGAGTGCTTCTAAGTAATAAATAAAAAATAAATAATTTACTATTATTTAGACACCATGGAAGCAAACGCGCGTTTTTGAGTGTTTTTTCAGAAGAAGATTAATAAAGTAAAAGTTATTGATTCGAAGAAAATCAAATTATTCAAATTGATTTCAAAGTGCCACTTTTGTTCTAAGTTTTCATCCGAAAATTTTGAAGTGCCAAAAAGTTTCTTACAAGGAAAAAAAATCGAAAATAACGCCTTACAGTTTTTTGATTGTTTTTATTTTATGAAGAAAATATCCCACAATAAAAACAAATCATAAAGAAGTTCAGAATTGACTATTGATTATAAACATTCAATCAGTCCCAGTTGATCAGAGATATATATTTCATGTGGTGAGATATATAGATGTATGATAATAACTCTAATGAAACTGATTTGAAAAATCACTTGAGTACGTGAAAGTTAAATTTAAAAATTTTCCAGAAAATTTGATAAAAAATAAGATTAATGAAATGTAGAACCAAAATTTGTTCCTAAAAATAACAAAGAGGAAAGATTAAAAACATTATAGTAATCCCAGAGAATTGTAACTCATGTCATTCAATACCCAAATGCGAAAAAATGTGAATGTACGATATATAATCTTTCTAAACATTACTCCTGATTTCCGTCTATATATAATATGGGAAACAGTTCGCTTAAGCCAAATTTTATCACCTAAACTAAAAGCACAAATTGTAGATTTTAAACAAAGCGATTTGGTTTATCGTTTTATTTGTCCATGTGATATTTCTATTTCAGTGAAACTTGTCGTAGATTACGTTAACGCGTACAGAGAACACCAGCAACCTAAAAAGGAACTGCTATAAGTCAACAGCTATGACTATAACCTGCGATGGTATCAGCAGATTTACAAAATTTTGCTGGTGATCACTTCACTATCAGAACACAATAATATTTGTCAAGAATAATATAATTACATTCTATTTTGAGCTCAGATTAACCAATAGCAACTAATTTGCCATTTACCGACAAAAGAAAAAGGCTAGAGGTGCTCGCTATCAAAATTTATAATTCCGCTTTTAAAAAACACAAGTTGAACGTAAAGCTGTTTCATTTATTTGAAACCCCTCATGTCAATTTCTTTATCAAAATGGGCTTTAAATGTTGCCCATTTTGTCTGACAAATACTTGTTGTTAACTCTTTTCTGTTTTTCTCTGGAACATGTTGTGACTGCATATTTTTTGTGTTCGTTAAATTAATCATATTATAATAACGTACTGATGAAGAACCTAAAAATTCGAAATATATTTACATAACCATAAAAAAATATTATTAATATCAAGAATTGTAGTTTTCTTCTCATGTGTTCAACCACAGCGCATATCATCAGCACATTACAAGCAGTCTCAACATATTCATAGAAGATTATACCGAAAAAATTATTTTCAGTTTTTGGAAACGAAGCTCTCATATTTAGTTTCTGGCCAAGAAATCCTAAATGTAAGAATGCCAGACAAGTTATGAAAGAAAACTTGCTTCAAAGTTTACACGACTATCATCATGATTTGAAATTGGTAAGAAATATTATAGGAATGGTCGCTCTTAATTTTTTATCAATAACAATTTAAATAGAACGTTTGTGGCCTTTTGATCGAATTAACCCGTATTGTATTGTTTTATACTCATAATGAACTAGTTTGAGAGTTAACTCCTGACTCAAAGGGCGTGTAAAAGAGACCACCCCCACGATAGGCTCCAACCAGAAAACAACGCACGGTGCATTTTAATTTCAAGCGTAATTCGTTAATATCTTTAGCATTTCATTAAACAAATTTCATGAAGTTTGCATCTTTAAAATGAGCGCCCAATTTTTGTGTAGAAATAGAATGTTTTGGACTTATACACAATATATGGTACGGGAGAGGTAGCCTTTGTGAGGCATATTCGAATCTCAGGTAAAATTGTGGAGCGAAATATATAGGTGCATTATGCTGAAAACTGACTTTTTTCAAATTTAATTGACGCAATAGGTCGCATTTAATTTTTTTGAGGTAAAAGATTGGAACAAAAAATCTCAAAAAAATCAACTCCCTCCGTAAAATTTGAACAAAATTCCAAAAAAAAAATAAAGTCATTTTTTTTGACATCCTTGCAAAATTCTTTATATGTTTTTCGAAGGAGACAATTCTACGATGTTTTTTTGCATATTTTAGATAATTTTAAATATGCAAACACCCTTTATAAAGTGCTGTGCTCAACACGGGTTAAAAAATCTGTAGAAATTGTTGAATCACACTAAAGGAGTGGTCGTCTCTAAATGAGGCACTTAAATTTAAATTATTAATATTATTATTGTATGAATGTTAAACTTTTCAAGCGGAAAATCAAGAGAGGAGACACATTTTGATTAAGGTGGTGGTCAACGCAAATCTGGACAAAAATATGTAATGAGGCTATTTTTCTTAGAACGTTCAAATTTTCTATATTTGAAATCAATATGTGGTATCTTAAGAGTCCTAACTACCCTCGAAAATACAATTCTAGAAAATAGTCTTTTTTGTTGACAATTTGATTTTGAGACTTAATTTTCATTGCAGAAATATCAAAAGTATATTTTTTGAAACTGCATTCAATTCTGACTTTTTTTCCGACTAAAATTTAATTTTGACATGTGACTTCAACTTCTCTGAAAGAGAACTTTAGTACTCTTAAGAGGTTTAATCAAACTTCTTTATAACTCTTAAGAGGTTTCATCAAACTTCTCTGAGATCAGTGATATGGACGAGTGTTTGACCTTTCCAGAAATAATAATTGAAAAAATAAATGTTCAAAATTGAGGGACAAGATCTGATTTGTAAACCCATGATTTTCAGGCCAAAATAACCGTTTTTTAAAATTTCAAGCGCTAAAAATTGTTTTCGAAAACTCTTTGAGATCAGTCTTGTGAAAAAAAAGTTGATATCTCAAAAACTCAGGGAGGAGATAGACTTTTAATTTTTCAAAGAGAAAATTTTCAAACGTCATTTCCGGTGGAAGTGACTATAAGTGCAATAAACTTCGACCCTGACTCGACGCCTATTGACTCAAATACTTCATGTCTGGTGGCTTCATATCTTTCTTGTTTCTACATTCAGCTTGAAACCGATGACAAAACTACGCTTTTGGCGACTTTTGCGCTAACCACCCCCTTAAGACCAATTAAATAGGGTCAAAATATGATTTGTGATGGAGCAAAGTTTACGAATGTTTCAAATATCCTTTTCGGGTGATCTGAGCAAGTTCTGCCCGGTTTGTTAAGATTGAAATCATTTTCATCTTTTGAAAGCTCACGACGGAGACACATTTTTGCTATTCCGCACCATGATTTTAAGCTTCTGAGCGACGACCGATTCCTCAAATGTGTTGCATCATAAGTAGCTTACTTAGGGGGTAGTCGTTGATAATTAAGTAAAAAACGGGGTTTTTATTGGCGGATTGCCAATAAAGTCTTCGTTTCTCCAAAAAGTGTTTATCTATGATATCGGAATAGAAATTTCGCACTTTGAAAGAATGGAAAGTCACCAATAGCTCGTTCAATCTGGAGCGAGCTTCAAAATTAAATCGCCTAGTTCTCCGAGAGTTTGGAAAACAAAACAATGATTGTATTTTCAAACAAACCGGCCAGTATGTGCGCATCTCCGAACGATTGCTTCTATTTTTATTCATTTGACTCCAGAATCATCGAAAATCGTATTTTTGTTCAGTTTTAAGGGCCCTGAAAATCAAAAAGATGCGCAAAAGATTTCCAAAGTAATACAAATCCTCTCCTGGCCACATGTGAGGGAACATTAACAACCTTTATGCTTGTATTTTATTATTAAATCATTAATAGACTGTTTGTGGCCTTTTCGATCGAATGTTGGCGGTTTTCGTTTTGTTTTAGTATCGATAAATAATAATTTTTGTAAAGTTAGTTAGTTTTAACAGCGGATTGTATGTAAAGAACTGTGGAAAAGACTGGGACTGACCCACGCGACTTATTGTTATAATATTGTCTAAAGATGTTTGTGTATAAAATGAATCTTCTCAAAAAAATTAATTTTTTACCTCAAATTATTTACGACCACTTCTTTGAGTAAAACTTCATTTTTCGACTACTCTGAGACACTTGTTTAAAACTTAAGTTCCGACCATTATTATCAGAAAACGTTTTCAAAGACTTCGAAATTGAGCTGTCGATTCCTCATCAAAACCCAGTATTCTGAAAAGACTGTAACAAATGTATTATTTTTGTTGTTGCGAAAGTATGAATTAACCAATTAAAAATTTTCATCGTGTAAGTTGATTTGAATTGCATTGCGTTAATTTAGTTATCATCACTTACAATAAAGTCATATAACGCGTTATAACGTGACAAGATCTCTGTGTGTCCGGAAGCGAACTGGTTTTTTATGCTGCGTTTGACGTTTCACAAAAAAATGTATGTTTATTTGTGTTGATTATGAATTCAATGGTGTATATTCAATGGTGTATTCACACTTTCCGGAATATCCCAGCCCAACTACTTAAAATAGACTACGTTACCATAATGGTAATTTACAGGGCCGGGATATTCCTGAAAGTGTGAATAAAGTATATATTCAAGAAAAACTCAAATTTTTTCTTCTTTAGAATTCGTTTGCAATTTTTTAATTATAAATGTAAAATTTTCTCATCAAAGTGAATTTATTCTCAAATTTAAAAGTCATAAGATTATCACACAAATCCAAATTAATAATTATTTAACCCCTGGAATCCCCAGAGCCAATATATCGGCTCTACTTTTGACCTTGTTCACGGGAAAAGTAAAAGTGCTTGCAACTTTATTCTTCTTTAGCCCTCGAGATTAAGAAAAGACTTAAACTTTGAAAGTATGTAATTCACATTTTGACTTTATTAACCCAATAGAAAAGTGACATCAACAAATTGTGTTTCAATTTACCTAATTCTTTTGTGAAGAAATGGGAGACGTCAGAACAAAAATAAATCAGATAAAAGATTAGAAATTAAATTTTCTAAAAGTGACTTCCTCAGAAATAACCTGCAATTTTCGGTCTTTAATCTACAGGTGTTTTCCTAAAAAAAAACCAAACATACGCAATTTATCGAAATCACTTTTCAAGAAATAAAAATTTACTCAGAGCCGTCAGGACAAAAGTTGAAAATGCAGCAGTTTCAGAAGATTTTTTCCTAAAAAATGAATCATTCAGAAGCAACCTGTAATTTCTGGTCTTTAATTTACAGGTTTTTTTGAAAATAGCTCCATGCCTCGGAGGGTTAAACGAGAAGTTTTGTGAGCTTCCCAAATCTGTGAACTAAGGTTTTCATTGTGACTAAATTCTTACAAATGATCAAAGTCGAAATAGAAAAAAAAATTATTATCCTGGCTTTCCCTTTATATTGCAAATTATAGAATTATTATATACATATCCTATTCCGAGTACAGTAGATCAAAAATGCCTAGGTAAAAATACAAACCAATTACAAGGTAAAAATTACAAGTAAAATACAAACCAAATACAAACGAGAGTGAGACGGGCCAACCAACCAATCAAATCCCTGAATTGAACACACAATTGGTTTGTATTTTATCTAGGCAATTTTGATCTACAGTACTCGGAATAGGATATAGATTATATACATGTAGAAAATTTTATTTTGAAAGATAACTCTTGGGTATTATAATTTCATCAGATTGACTAAGTTGTCCAGTGAGTTTACGCGCTTAGTCTTTCTTAAAGTAATTAAGAAATATGCAACTTATCATTTCTTATCTCTTAATAACCTGAAATTAAACCTTGCTTTGCGAACTTGGACCGAGAATATAATGAGATGCCAAAAGATTATAAGCAAATAAAACTGTCGAATTGTACACTGTCAATATTCTAAATGAGCTAATTACAGCACCAAAATTGCCCTTAAAAGCTTTAATCAGAAACAAATACTTAGCATAATGAGGAATTTTGTATTTGTTATTTGTTTTCTAGCTAATTTATCAGGTTTGAGATTTCAGATTTACCTCAAAGACTTTCGGGAATCAACGAGGGAAATTTAAGAACGATTGCCACTTTAACTTTCTAAAAGATGTTCAGCTATATTTATGGTTCTTACTCTGAGAATCCTGATTTGTGCAACTCAAAGACAGCTCAGTGTGAAATTGTTAAGTGAGTGCAACCATCAAAATCATTTTATTTCATTCATCTCGATTTTGTTGTATTAATCGATTTAAATAAAATAAAGTTTCGTGATTATATCCGCTTGCAGGAAGAACTAAGCAATCAATCCGTTTTTGCTATTTTTGAAAGAGATTATGATATAAGAAAATATGCATCAGACAATCATATGAGTCAAAGTACGCTCAAACAAATTCTTATTCGAAAATTCTGACGTAGCAAAAAATAAACCATCAAGATTTTTTTAAAGTACAAATCTTTCTCTCAGCATCGCCTCCTCGAACTAACCGATGATAATAAACTAACAAATGGAATTTGATTTCTCAGTCGGTGGTATAAGCGGGTGCTTCAGTTAAAAATATCTATAAGTCACATGTTTTGAACAATTAAGACAAAAATTTGTAAAATTTTCATTTTGAATTTAGTATATCGTAGTCAAATACCAAGAAACAATTTATTGGATGATCTTGAAATGAGCCACCGAAACTCACCGCGGACTTCTTCTCTCATCCATAAAATGCTTTATGATTATCGAAACGGTAGAAATCAAATGAGATTCATAGAGTTCTTGCTGAAAAACCTCCCTGATGAGTTCGATCAAACAATGAATGTCCCTCAAAATCACCCACTTTTTTAATTGTTTCCAATAAAGTTGGGTTAGGAACTGTAGTTTATTTATTTTTATCACTCTCAGCAATCTGACCAAAAAAATTGGTCCGAATTGGACCATTTTTTATTGATTTTGAAACATTTTAGATTAGTTTCAAAAAATTGGGAAAATTGTCCGATTCAGAACATGTTATTTTGATTTTCTTGAAACATCCCCTTTTTAGACTTAAAACTTTCTGTTAACTTAATCGGATGACTTATTTCGAAAGTCAAAACTCAGACGTTGTGGAGAACCTACTTTTAAATAAGAGGCACTTTGGTTGGTCGCGGGCTGCCAGGATATTGCAGAGGATATTCCAGACGGATAATTTATTGTCTACATAAAATTATAACATTTTTACACTTGAAAATTTCAAGTTGAAATCTGATAAATAATGTTAACAAATTTTTTATTTTTCAAATTTATTTTCATTAGTTTCTCAAAACATGCTAATATAATTTCAATTTTTTCAAAAATTAAGATCCAATGACGCCATCACCAGCGCATGAACAGTGAAAAGAGAACCATTAGACGGAAATGCTCTCAATAGCGCAGGACTTATTCCTCTGAACAAACTTTGTCGGCCATTCTCGAGCACAGTTTTCCTGTAGCAATCCGACAACCCACTAAATGATTTTTGCGATAAACTTTATCTAGGTTTTCAAAATTATTTTATCACATTTGAAATATAGTCAATTTTTTGAGCAGAATTTGGCCTAAAAATATTGGTACTAATTTTTTCGAAAGTCTTCTAGTGATCAATATTTCCATACGGAATTGTCAGTCAACATTCATAATTTCGTTTTTTGATAAATTTGATTAAGCGATTTGATTTAAGCGAACATTAATTAAAAAGTTTTTAAATCAAATATATGGTTTTCATTATTTTTTTGTGGTTCTTACTTGGAAAACTGATAATTAAGTGCAAAATTGCAATTTTTAAAAATAACCAGTGCTGTTTAACCCTAGTAAAATAATTTTTACATTCATAACTGAACTTCAGCAACCTTTAACCCTTGTGAGCACAGAGCCACAATTGTGGCTCGAGCATACCTAAAATCATTCATACGAGGGAAACAACGGGATCGTAGAATCTTTTCTTTGAAACACATTATAAAAAATTTTAATTGGGTTTCCAAAAAAATAATTACATTTTTTTCGAATATTTGGTTCCAGTATTACGGGGAGTTGATTCATTAGGATTGTTTGCCTATGTTTCACTTCCGGAGAAATTATTTTGAAACAAGACATATAACACAAACGTGAGATAAGCCAGTTTTAAGGAAAGTGTTTAGTGCATGCATAACAGTTAAAATAAAAATATATTGGTATCTAGGGGCAGATATTTTTTTTCGGACGTGAAATTTCTAAATTTTTAACTTCAAGTATTCGATAAAAAAATTTAATTATTATGAAAGTGAATTTAAGCAATCAAAAATTGTCCACAATTGTAGTTCATAACCATATTAACTTGAAAATAATTAAAAAAGGGTAATAATCTGCTCTTATAGGGAAAAATAAACATTTTTTATTAAAAATCATGATTTTTCCGTCAAAAGTTTTAAGTGCGGCCCTCAAAAACAGACAAGGTATTTTTTGGCGCGGAAACGCGTATACGCTCTATGTTGGGTCAATGCGATCACAGTGTACAGTAATACCTTAAAATTAAAAATGTAATATATTGAATTTTTGCATCAAATTATTACAATAAATGCTCTTTTTTTTGACTTAGCTAAACTCAAAACTGGCGCACGGATCGATAAGTGCCTCTACCATACGGTATGCTTTAAAATTTCAAATTAAGTCAGCACATTCTGTTTTACTCCCAGTGCTTGTCAAAGTTATTAACATACTGTTTTGTTTAAAATAGTTTTCCAAGATTGTGTTATGATTTCTCACAAGTTCTGCTCTTACCTTACTGAATGTTCACCAAAATATTTTTTTTAATAAAGTTTAAAAATAATAAATAACTTTTGATTTATGAGATATAAATCAAAGCAGACAAAATTATGCCGCGTCATGACGTAGGCCAGATACTTGTGCATCGTTTCCGACAGAAATATAACTTCTGAAGACAATTGTGACCGTGTATCACATGATATGGTTTACCTTGCTTTTCTCACTTTGTTTTCTAGAACTAAATGCGAAACGTATGCAAAAATATCACCTTTCATCTTCATTATGCTGAAAAAATTGAAATTCCAACTACCTTAAGCTTTCTGTCAAGATCATTCAAAGTAGAGTCACAATTGTGGCTCTGGTGCCTTAGCGGAATTTTTTTCTATGCACACAAGGGTTGATTTTTTCTTTTGTGTTATCAAAAAAAAATCAAAGTTGCTCGAAGTGGGTAGGATAGCACAGTATAATTTATACTATACGTTGTACAGTATAATTTATACTATACGTTGTTATCCAAATAATTATGAGCATATAAAAAATAATATACAATTGTTATTCTGAGACCTAGCTATCGGCTTGAATGCGAGATTTCAAAACATCGATTGGATATGAAATTAACCATGATAAAACACCAGCAGTTCCACCAGCAGCCATAAGTTTCAATACTTTTAACGACCCAGAATCCGAGTGCTTTTTAAAGATCGAATTTATTTTCAAAGTTTCAACTTGAAATTTCCTAATTTTTATTATATTTCGGAAATATTGAATTGAATCTCGAGATTTTTACAATTATAAAATAAACTTTTAGGTTAAGTTTTGTCGGAAATTACCAGTTGATTTAATACAAGAGGGCCGATATCCTCGGCCCAATATTGCCGAATTTGCAGAAATCGCCAAAAAAAACTTACGCAATTTCACGATTCCGAAAATATCCAATATTTTTAAATACATTTTTACATACATATTGTATGTAATATATATTATTACGGCAAATTTTTGTGAGATTACCGATTATTTTGTGGGCGTCTTGAATAAAGTCATTTTCCTTATTGCATTTCTTTAATTAACTCTTTTCAAATTGTATTTGATTGCGGTTGGTAAAGAACTTAATTCCACACATTTTGGGGATTAACTTCATTCGAACCTACTGTGAAACGTTTTATAAAATTGAAAAAAATGACATATGAGTCATATCATATGACTCATATCATATGACTCATATGATATGACATAGTTTTGAAGGTAGGATCCGGACTGTGACCGTCCATCTTGACTTTATATGTATCACACTAGGGGCGCAACAGGTATGGTGAGGCTAGGGCTGCATATGATAAAAGCAGGTACTTTGTTATATATTATACGTTATACTACAGTATATATCATACAATGTAACAATTATGCAATATACAGTTTAATTTATACTTGATTTACAAGTAATGCTTGACAAAATATATTAAAAAATTAAGAATAAATTAAATTTTCTTATTAAATCTGTCATGAAAAAATTCTACATGCAGGAAATACTATTTGAAGGTGAATTTCAGAAAATATGGAAAATTATTAATCAGTGAAACTCCTTGAATGTTAATCATGATAATGAGATAAAAAAACAAATTGACAATTAGCACATTTTAATTTGACCGCACATTTTGGGTCTTTGAAGGAAATAATTTTTTTGACGAAACCAGATTTACAGCTGACTCAAATTATTTTTTTTTATTACACTTATTTCGTTGAAATTTCACAGAAAAGGCGGGCCGACAAAACAATTATAATGTCTATTAAAACAGTGATTTTAGTGATGGAAATTTATAGAATATAAATACCAATTTTTTTTCAAGAAATTTATAAAATGTTCGACTATAATCCAGAGCACAGAAACTTGGTAGCTGGCACAGATGAGATGCCTTTTTTGTTCAACATTTCACGTGGACAACGTAAAGGCACTTTAATTTTCCACATAAAAATTTGCATTTATTTTTATGAATTACGTTTAGTGCGAGTTTTTCAAACTTCTTGCTCATTCAAATGTATCGACAAATCTTGTAAAGCGAAATCAACAATGGAGTTGTTGGGTACCGATTTCAATTCTTTATTAATGCTGAACTTATTATTTTCTGTAAACACTAATTCAAATATTTTTTCAAAAAGTATCAACCAATAAATGAAATCAACATGGAATAATTTCAAACTTCTTTAAATGTTAACTAACTTAAAATTTTTACAAAGTGTTGACCAAAATTGAATCACATCAGATTGATTTGAACATTTGCGCATCCTTTTCCAACGTAGATATGCGGATTCTTTGCTCAATGTGAAGAATATTTTAGCAAAAAATTATATCAAGCTATTTTCCAAAAACGATCAAAAATAAAGAACATTATAGGAAAAAATATTGGTAAGAGTTATATTCATTATATAAAAATTTGTTGAAATCGAAAATTTCAAAAGTTTTTAAGTTCATCATTTGCATCTCCAACGAAATCTGATTCTTCGTTTAAAGATTCTCCGTTCAATTTTTAAGCCTTTTGAAGAATCTCTGCTATTTTATTGAGGTTGTATTCGGAAGATTTTCAAATCTGTCACAGCGTCGGTTTCTAACCATATCACCTTGATATTACTGAGCCATATTTTTATCGTGAGGTTTTTCGTATGAAACTTTTTTGACATTAATAGAACGAATCCCTTTGAAAGCACTTCACTTTACATTATTCAAATTAGTTGTTTTCACTCAGTTTTTGGAGATTATAATAATTCAAATCTAATCCTGTAAGTCAACTGCAGATAGAATTGCTCGATTTCCTGCAAAGTATAAACCACAAGCTGGCGCATCCCGACAAAGCGTTGCCGTAAACCCACGATAACACGTTCGCAACCCATGAACCTTCATAATTTGATATGCAAAACTCATCCTGAAAATAAAGTGAGTCACAAGACTTCATGACGTTAGATTTTCTGATATGTAATATGTTACATAATATGTACATATTATATTTAACATACTATATGTTCAATTACTGCGGCAAATTATGTGGATTTCATTCAATAATCTAAATAAATAGCATGCATAGTAAGCATTGCATACTAATTAAACAGCCCTCGACAAAGACCAGATTTATCTTATATTTTTAAAATAGATCTCTGGGCGTGGTGATTCGTGTTCGTATTTAACCCGCGTTGGACAAATAAAAGCACCGAAAATAACGGTGTTGACGAATAAGAGCCCCGTAAATGAGTTAAAACGCGGACGCTAGTCAAACCAGAATTAAACCTAATTTCAAAATTTGTGATAATTGATTTAATAACCCTCATCTGCGGACAATGTTCGATTACTCACCTGCGCATCTGTTTTTTAAGCATATTTTCTATGTTTTAAGAATAACGTCAGATTGAAAACTTATTTGATTTGAAAAACTAGATAAATTGTTTTGGTGCTCACGTTCAGGTTTATTCAAAAAATAGCTAAGAGTTATAAATTATAACTTATAATTATTTGACCTCAAATCAGATCTCTGCATAAATTTCAATTTATTTTTGAGAGGATCTGAGAACTTTCGGTTTTCAGCTAAAAATGGCATCAAATTTGTGCATCCAATTGAGTCGTACAAAGTTTTTGTGCATAATTTGCCAGAAAACAAAATAATCGAAAAAAGTTCCAATGATTACGCTTCATTGTCAGAAAAAATAGTTTTTGTACTTTGACATACGTAACACATAATAAGTGATACAAAGAAAGTCGATTTCAGCAAAGATTAATTTAAGTTTCAAATCTATAAAAAATGAAACGCGATACAAAAATTCGAACAACACATCAAAAATTTTCTTTAACTTTTCTTAAAACTTTTCGAAGACTTACTCTTTTATTTTTTTATTTCCTTTGGTCACTTGAAGCTGCGTTTTAACAAGTTCAACTGGTGTCAAAATAATTGACTGAAATGATCCAGCTATCGCACCCGAAATAAAACATCCACCAGCGCCATAAGAATTCAAGTATAAATTCAAATTAAAAATTAATAAAATTTCATCTTCTAAAAATTGACAAGTTAACTCGTATACTCAGCCAGTGCGGATTGACACTGGGTGGTCATTAAGCGCGCTTGTTCTTTAAGTGAACTCCACACGAATTTATGTAATTTATAAGTTTAAGTATTAATTTTGTTATATTTTAGCAAACGTTTTCGAATTTTATTTATAATTCATTATTAAGCTGTTTTTACGATAAAATATAGAAATAGTTTAATTTTGGCCTAAAACTTATATTAATTATTAACTTGAGTTTATTAGTTTATCACAATTTTTTATTTTTTGATCAAAAAATAGTTTTTCTTTCTTCTTTGGTTCAAGAATTATAGCTATGTGGTGTATTAAGGGGATCGGTGCATTTTGACAGATTTGCACTTTTTTCAATTTTCTTTCTCTTGATGGTAAACTTTTTACCACTTTAAAATTTTCCGATAAAAACTCTTTCGAATATAAGTTTTCACTTTTGAGCATACTTCGTTTAATCTGATTTTTATCAGATCGATTATTTTACTTAATAAATCGTCTTTTGAAAAAACACACAAAAAACGCGCGTTTGCTCTCAAAGGTGTCTAAATTAAAGTAAATTATTTTTATTCATTTTATCAATTAAAAGCCGTGAAAAATGGTCTCGACCAGCAGTTAAAGATTAAATTTATTTTAACGTCAAAATCGAAAATTAAAATTTCTGAAAAAATCCGAAATTTTAGCACATTGAAATAAATATTTTTTCCATGCGTTTAATGAAATAAATTTCACGTGGTGAATGGGTTGGTTAACCAATTTCGCAAGTTTCGGTGAAATAATATCACATCTTTAAATAATTTTAATTCTGGATAAAAAAGGGCTTCGATGGACTTCCTCCAAACCGTAGTTTCGTTGCAAAAATCGTTCCGAGAGCGAAGAAACAAAAAAAAAGACATATTTTTGTATAAAATAAATTTAAAAGGTTTTGAACAAGAAATGAGGAAAATTTTTGAAATGTTTCAAAATATTTTTGACCAAAAATCACAAAACCATGTCATATGATTTTTTAAATGGCATATAAAAAATTTGTGGTCACTTATGCAAAAAGTTAAAGTGGCCATTTTGAAGAGTTTTGTTCGTTGATTTGATACAAATAATGAAGAACATTTTGAACATAAAATTAGGCATTTTTTGATAAAGTTCGGAATTTCTTTCGAAAATTTCTCATAATTTGTCGAATTCGAAAAGTTTAATTTGAATTCAAAATTTTCTGAGAAACCAATAATTCGAAAATTTTGTAGTTACAAAAGTTGCCTGGATTATGAAATATTAGTTTGATTGTATATTCAGGGGAATATATCAGGGGAATATATTATATATCGAAAATCCTGCCTAGTCGTCGAATTCTATGACGTCGTCACAAGAATATAAAGTGACCAATGAATTGACTGGATTCTTGAGAATTGACGGATAAAATGACTGGATTTTTCTATTTGTGACGTAGTCATAGAATTCGACGACTAGGCAGGATTTTCGATATGAACCCAGTAAAGAGTTTTTCATCAAGGGCCCATATCCGTATTTGTCAAAATGCACCGACACCCTTAAGGGCCTCGGTGCATTTTGACAGATTTGAATTTTTTTTTTGTCTTGATGGGAAACTTTTTGCGACTTTATAATTTTAGAATAAAAAGTTTTTCGAACGTAAGTTGCCACTTTTGAGCTCACTTTGTTTGATCTGATTTCTTTCAGATCGATTATTTTTACTTTATAAATAGTCTTTTGAAAAAACACTAAAAAACGCGCGTTTGCTATCAAAGGTGTCTAAATTACGTTAAAATTACGTTTAAATTTATCTTTCTTGTTTTATTAATTAGAAGCTTTAAAAAATGGTCTCGATCACTAACAAAAATTTATATAATTAAATTTTTTATGATTTTTCCGTCAAAATCGAAAATTAAAGTTTCTGAAAAAAGACGAAAAAAAACGAAATTTTAGCACATCGAAAGAAATATCTATTTTCCTGAGATTTATTTATTTAATTTTACGTAGTGAATGGGTTAACTTACCAATTGAGCAAGTCTCAGTGTAATAAAATTTTTTTAATTCTTGATTAAAGTGGGCTTAACTAGATTTCGCGCAAACCATAATTTTATTCAAAAAAGTATGATTCAGAGTATAAACAAGAGCGTGGAAACAAAACGAAAGCATATTCAAATATAGTGAAAGTAGGCATTTCCAATTTTTTGACAAGAAATGATAAAATTTTTTCACAATATTTATAATTATTTTTGACCAAAAACCACTAAACCATGTCAAATGGTTTTCCAAAGAGCATATAAAAAATATGTGGTCACCTACTGGTAGTCGAAAAGTAAAAGTAGTCATTTTGTAGAGTTTTTTTCGTTGATTTGTAACAAATATTAAAAAAAAAATTTGAACGAAAAAAAGGCATTTTTTCATTATGTTTGGAACTTATATCCAAAATTTCTCATAATTCCTCAAATTCGAAAAATTATGAGAAATTTTATGAAACATAATGAAAAAATGCCTTTTTTTTCGTTGAAATTTTTTTTTCAATATTTGTTTTAAATCAACAAAAAAAAACTCTACAAAATGGCTACTTTAATTTTATGACTAGGTGACCACATATTTTTTATATGCTCTTTGAAAAACCATATAACATGGTTTAGTGTTTTTTTGTCAAAAATAATTAGAAATATTTTGAAAGTTTTTCTCGTTTATGGTTCAAAAATTTTCAAACTAATTTTTTTGGAGTCCTTAGCTGAAAATATTACGAATAGCTACTTTCACTATATTTTAATATGCTTTCGTTTTGTTTCTTCGCTCCTGTTTATACTCTGACTCATACTTTTTTAAATGAAAAAACGGTTCGCGCGAAATCTAGTTAAGCCCTCTTTAATCAAGATTTAAAAAAAATATTTCACCGAGACTTGCCCAATTGGTAAGTCGATCTGTCGACCATTTTAAATTTAATAAATTAAACTCATGAAAAAAAATATTTTTTTTTGATTTGCTAAAATTTCGGTTTTTTTCGTCTTTTTTCAAAAATTTTAATTTTCGATTTTGACTTCAAAATCGTATGAAATGAAAATAATTAAATTTTCAATGGTCGACAGGACCGTATTTTAGAGCTCCTAATTATTTAAAAAAAAATTTGCTGTAATTTAGACACCTTCGATAGCAAACGCGCGTTTTTTCAGTGTTTTTTTAAAAGGCGATTTATAAAGTAAAAATAATCAATCTGAAGAAATTCAGATTTAACAAAGTAAGCTGAAAAGTAGCAACTTGTGTTCGATAAAGTTTTTATTCGAAAATTTTGAAGTGGCAAAAAGTTTCCCATCAAGACAAAAAAAATTGAAAAAGTGCAAATCTGTCAAAATGCACCGAGGCCCTTAATTAAGTCAAAATCATAAAACTCAAACAAAATTACTTTTCATCTTGAAATTATCCTTGCGAAATTTTTACAACTTTGCTTAGAATTCTATTTATTTCTAGAAAATATGAAAATATCTTATGGTCCAATCAGAAATATTTTTTGACAACATGTTTTTACATGCCGTTGTTTCAGATGAAAATAAATGAATATAATTTTTTAAGAATTATTGTCTGAGGCACTTGTCTGAGTACAGGATTGTTTAGAACTGCTGAGAACACGAGTTAAAAAGCAAACAACTTCCACATAAAATATTTTTTGAATTTGAATAACTACCAAATGACCGTGATGCAACTCCTTCAACGCCAAATAAAAAAGCATTCACGATAGCCATGCTATAAATTGGCGGTAACACACCTCGAAACAGCCCTCGATAACCTTGATCTCGGATTATACCTTTATAGACACCAAGTGCACCTTGGTTACCCTGACCAACTTGTATTCTGACTAAATAATATGAATTTACAAATTGATATAAATAACGTTTTAACACAACGCTTTTAAGCCATTTAAAGTGACAAAGACTATGTAAACTAGTAAAAAAGTTACATTTAATACAGCCGGAGCTTTTTAGAATTGTCACATTTTGTTCTTCCGGTCGCTAAAGAAAATTCGAGTCTATCCGCTAGACAGACAAAATCTTAGTCAAAAGGTCTTTAATTTTGACTTTCTAGCCACCAGAAGACAAAAATGTGACATTTCAAAAAAACGCAGGCTGTAGGAAATTAGAGTATAATATGAATTTATGATAAGAATAAAAAATTTATTGAGGTTTTATCAGCAGGAATGAAAAATAAACAATTTTACGAACAATATAAATGTGATAAACCAGATCAAGGAACCATATCGAAAATGATGCCTATGTGTCGAATTTTATCATGTCGTCACAAGAAAAGACAGTGTCGAATCACATCACACGATTGTCGACTGAATTCAAGAATCCTGTGATTTCATTGGTCACCTTCTTGTTTTGTGACGTCATGATAAAATTCGACAAATAGGTATCATTTTCGGTATAACATGTGAGATTATAATTGGGTGCCCGCTCTAATTTCAGCCGATTTTATTGGCTTGTTCTCAGATTCAGGGTTTTGATTGGTGCCTGGAAACCCGCGTAATATGTTTCTTTCAAATAGCCATAATCTATGGATCAAAGACCCTTAATCCATATCCTATATTGATAAAAACGCTCAGAGGACATCCACGCCACGAAAGATTCTCGGACTATCAATCGACTATTTTCATAATTGACGTTTGTGCGTTTTTTTTTAAATTTTTCACTGTATTACAGTACTTATTTCTGCAAAAAATTTTGGAATCACCAAAAATAATTGAGGAGGTTCTTTGAAAGTTTTCAAGTTTTTTTTCTACCACACCAAAGTCCAAAAACAATCACGTGACCTTCAAATTAGGAAATAAGGTTTTTGTCGAAGTGTGACACAAATAGTACTCAAATAACAGCGAGAAAATTGGAGGGCAAATAAACACATAATCCAAGAATTTTAAACATAACGGCATTTTTTAAAAACGTCACGTGATCTTATTTTTCAAGAATTACTTTTAATATATGACATATTGCAAACCTTATTTTTTAATTATTTCGCATATGATGTTATTCGGAGTATGCTGTAATGAGAAAAAAGCCTTAAAAAATTTGAAGTTTATCGTCAAATTTTTTTTCGAAATTTGAGTACTTTTTCAAATTACCGTATATCGGTACTACATGTATGTTTTTTCAAAAATTACTGAAAATATTTCAAATACGATAACGGATTCGCGTTCTACTCTTATGATTACACTAGAATACATATCTTTCCACTTCTGATAAGCTTTAGAGCTCCAGAATGGACTGATGTAAAAGTCAATTAGATGCGTCATCTCAAATTAGTCATCAATAATAGTTGTTTTTATTTTTTTCATTTCTTTTATCGAGAAAATTTCGATAAAAACATTGGATTGTTTCTAAACAGAGCAGAGGCAAAATTTTTGCGGTTTAACGTGGCACTTAACGGTTTTTTACGAAAAATGTCAGATTAAGCCTTTCGTCGCGACGCGTCGTATAACTCATGCACTAAATTGTTTGTATCGTGGTCATGGTAAAGAGTTCATTCACATTTGATGCTTTTTATTAATTTTTTTCACCATTTTTTTTGACAGTATCGTATTCAAATTATATTATCAACAAATAAAAAATATGCGTTAACAATGAATTTTAGGTTATACGCTTGATTTTAACAACATGGTCACGCGTGACCGTATGTTTCTATGAGTCCAGAAATAGTCTGTAATTCTCAGAGTTAAAGATAACAAAAATAGTCATAAGTGGCGCTAGAGCGCAAATTTGAGATCAATTTTGACGAAAAAACTCACAATAGAGGTGTATTGATTACTTCAAAAATTAACATTTAACTCTTTAAAAATGCCAACAAATGCCGCTAAAGAGCAAATATCTAAAATTGATACTGATAAAATAATATGATATATTTAACATACAATTGTTACTTATCTCAAGCTATCGTTTCATGACCAAAAACATTTCTTGTTTTTCCAAAATAAATGGCTACAAGTGGCGNTTCCTTGAAATTGTTCATTCCGCGGCCACTTTAAAGATTGTGTTATTTCAAAATTTTCAATTTCAAAAATTTGCTCGCAAGCGGCATTGGTGAGCATTTTAAGAAATTATTTCAATTTTATTTCACTTTATTAAGCTTTATGGCTTATTGCTGTGGCAAATTTTACTGACAATTTGGTACCACTAAAAGATTAATTATGTCAGGCTATGACTGACCAATGGGGGATCATGAGGTTTTGACCAATTAGGGGTGTTATAACGCGTTATAACGCCTTCAGGAAAAATAAGGCGTCGGCGGTGATAAGCCAATGAGCGCGATCGGTTTCTCGTAAACAAGGGTCCGGTTCAAAGTTTGCAGAGAAAAACAAAAAATTGATAATGGAGAGCCAAACAAAAAGAATTTATATGGGAGAGAAAATCCAAAAATTTTAGACATTTTAACACCTGCCCTCAACTAGGATGTATTTGGGAATCATATTTAATAACCCAAAGAATCCTTTAATTCCACAATTAAATTAAATTATCGACGTTTATCATTTGCACAATTAAAATTAAGGAACAAATTAAGGGACAATTAAAAATATAAGAACAATCTTATTTAAAGTTCCCACGGCCTCTCACGGTCTCCCCATTGGTCGAGTCGCTCCCCTTACGCCTAAATCCCCATTGGTCGAGTAATCCAACTTGAGAAACTTTTGCTAGCCAAACTAGCCAATAAGGTTAATCACGTGGAAAAAAAGGGAAAAAATGTAATAAGAGGTCCCCGCAATACTGACGACTCCTTACTTTTAGTGGTATAAAAAAGTGTTTTAAAACATTCTAGAATTTTCAAAATTTGTTCTTTTGTGCAACTTGTATCGATTTATTTTGAAAAAACAAGAAATTTTTTTTGTCATGAAACGCTAGCTTTAGATTAGTTACAATTTCATGTTGAATATAACATATCATTTTAACAATATCAATGTTGAAAATTTGCTCTTTAGCGGCATTTGTTGGCATTTTTTAAAAGTTAAATGTTAATTTTTTGGGTAATGAATACACCTTTATTGTGAGTTTTTTTGTCACATTGCTCTCAAATTTGCGCTCTAGCACCACTTTTGACTGTTTTATTTTTTATTTTTAATGACCATTTGCGAGACAGTTGAAGTCAAATTGGCCTGTCATAAAATTCTCTTGAAATTGACCATTTTTTAAATGGAGCAAATCAGTAAAAATTTAAATCCTGACTGCTCACATGATGTCATAAATAGAACGGAAAATTTCAATTATTTATTGACTCTAAAGTGAAATTTGACTCTGAAATTGTCATTTTGTGAATTTTTTTCTGATTATATTGGTTTTCGCACTTGACGAACACCTGAACACAAAAAAGTAATTCGAGAACATCAATTTGAAAAAATGTTATCGAATTCAAAATATACTCTTGAACTTCAATCGAACTGCAATAGTGGCGTAGATGTCACCAGATCGTTCCTAAAATTTGAAAATGGCGTAGATGTCCCAAGAGCGTTCCTAAAATTTGAAAATGTCGTAGATGTCCCCAGAGCGTTCCAAAACCAAAAACTGCTTCTTCAAAGATTTACGTTTTCCCTTCCGAAAATCTATCGTGGCGTGGATGTCCCCTGAGCGTTCTTTATCAATATGAAACATATGAATTAAAAATAATTTCATAAATATTTTTTTGAAATCGGAGAAATTCCTGACAATACGCAATGTTACTTTTTGAAATTTGCTTATTAAATTTATGGTACGACAAGAATTGTCTGATAATATTTTTTTGGTCATCTAATTAGATATTTTATGTTTTTTGATGAACCCAGAGGCACTTGTTACACGCTTAATGCGAATTAAAATCGAGAATTATAAAAATGTCCGAAAATTGTAAATGCTTCCAAATAGAGCGGATTTACTACATATCCTTTTCCCAACGGAACTCCATCTAAAAACGCTCACTATCTCTATATCGCGTGTTCGAATCCCACTGATGTTGTCTAAGTGATTGTCTTAGTGATTACATACCGATAAAATTTAGCGGTTCCATAATCAAGACCCTTGCCTATAACCATATTCAAGATAATCACTAAGACAACATTAGTGGGATTCGAACACGCGCTAAAGAGAATCTCTATTAGAGATAGTAAGCGTTTTTGAGATGGAGTTCCGTCGGGAAAAGGATATATATTATAATATATATAATATATATCTTACTCGATGTTGATCTCATGATTGATGTTCGAGAAAAATTCATCGTGCCAAATGCTTTATCCCTATTCACACTTCTGTGAATATCCCGGCCCTGATTGGAAAACGTAGTGTGTTTTTAAGTAGTAGGGCCGGGATATTCTCAAAAGTGTGAATAGGGGTTATGGTATATATTGCATTTAGTAATTTGACTTTTGCAGAATAAATATTTTAATTCCAACTTGTCATAACCGCCGGTAAAACGTGCTGAGCTTCATTATAACGCCGGCAATAAAAAAAAAATAAGTCATAATTAATTTCACAATTAACGCTTCTTATTAATATGTTTTATGACAAGTAAACCGGATTGCCAAGATAATTCGTCGAAAAATTCATCTATATTTTCAAATAAAATACCTTTTACAGTTTCAAAAGGGTGACCAACTACCGTTCCGGCGATACCACCAATACAACCAGAAATAAAATCCTTAACCGTTTCGTTCATTTCAGATAATCAAAGTTTGGAATTTGAAATTTATTTTAAATCTGTTTCGAAATTCTCGTCTTGCCCTGATAGAATCAACTTTTAATAGCATGAATTGAATAATCCTTGATTCATACAAAAATATAAATAATTGGTATTTGAATTATTTTAGAATAAAGTAATTTATGCTTTCTGATGGTAGGCGTGGCATCAATCAGAATTGTCTTGTTTTTTTACAAGCAAATAACATTAATTAGTAGATCAGAAAGATAACGTACCGTATTTCTAAATGATCATGTCTGATTTTTCATTTTTTGATAAAACTTGGCCATATAAATAAGACTAAGACCAGATAGGAATTGAGAAAAATATCGATCATCATTTCGAAGTTATTATTTAATTCGTATTGCTTCAGGGTAATTTTATTTTTCTAGGTGCAAATTAAAAGTTTATTCAGTTTGTATTGCAATAATTATTAAATATGTCTAATTCAATTATTAAAAAGTTCGTGATCATATTTAAATGTTTCCGCCCGCTTTGAATAAGTTAGGAAATGGTACTATCGTGATTCCTCAATTTTTTCGCACCATTATTGATAAATAAATCCTTATTTAAGGGGGTTGTGGGTGTAAAGAATGCATGATTGGAAAAAAATAGTTACTATATATTTCTAGATCCTTCTCCCAATAATTCATTCTTAAAAAGCAATCCTCAGCAATTCCAACATTCTACACCCACAACCCCCTTAAATGACTGGGATTGTTGACAGTTGAAAAAACAGAAATTGAAATATAAACAGCGACCCTAATGCTTATAGACTCAATAAATTATTAGATAAACACCATGTTATCACGGAAGTTAATTTCTTCAGGCTATACATGTTATTTGATTGTTGAAATAACAATAGTTTTGACTGAGGCCAGAACTTGAAGACAGTGTTCGGCTGACGCAGTTTTTTATAGCCGTCAGATTGTGTCAAGAAGATTTAATTTACTTCGAGCTGAACCGATATTGATATGTTTAAGCTTAATATTATCTTTTTTATCTATTTTAGGAAAGATTTGAGTTCGAGTTTTCATCTTTGAAGTCGAAAAAAATTCAAAACATTTTGTCAATTTTCTGCATTTTTCGTCCAAACTTTTTTCAAATTTTTTTATTGGAATCTGTTCGTAAAAACAAGAAGAAAGGCGATTTTAACTTTTTCATAGATGCCTGAATATTTTCTGAGCGCAGTTTTGAAAATAATAAAAAAAAATTTTTTTATTTTTTGTCGACTTTTTTAGAAATATTATGAAAATCGAATTCTCCATAAAAAAACAGGCAGAATCATTTATTCAATTTTCTAGCATCAATTAAGTTTCCGTATGTCAACTTATGGAATGGTCGCGCGATTATCATTTCTAAACTATTGATGAAACTTACAACACTTGGTTGTACAACCGGTTTTATATTTGTCGAAAAAGTGCCATTTGGCACTCAATTTTGAAAAATTTTATTTTTGCGAAAGATTTTCAATATAATGTCGGGTGTCATGACATGTCATAAGCATCATTTTTTTTTGATAATCAGGACATTTTTAATATCAGAACGCAATAAAAGGTCAATCGTTATTTCTAAAAAGTGGGTTTTCTCTATTTTTGGCAGTTTTTGAGCATTTTCATGGAAAAAACTTTGATATTTAGGAAATTACTAAATGTGATATTAAGGAAATTACTTAATGTGCAGAATTTTTGAGCTACTTTTTAGCGCATTACACTGGAAAATGACTGAAATTTATTAATATTACATATCGTCTTTAAAAAATCCATCACAGTAAAAATATGAACGTTTGCAAGAAGATAAAAA
>SCLH01001900.1:60218-74038 GCA_004367855.1 Oikopleura vanhoeffeni | reverse complement strand
TATGAAAAAATGTACTAATCTGACAGACTTCTGTCATCCCGTAACGGGATTCCCGTTAACTCATTAACGGAAACAAGATCATCTGTCAATCGTTGAAAAATTCACCATTATAAATTTTAATTAATTTATTGTAATTTCATTTATACATCTAAAAATAAAGAAATTTATAATTAATAAATTGAAATGTTATTAACAACTTAAGAGAAAGTTTGATAGTAAAAAAAATTTTGATGTTTTCTGATTTGAAATCAAAAAAAATAATTAAGATATATCCACAATCATCAAAAAAATTAATTTGAAAACAAAGTTGAAAACCTGATTCGGATTGGTTTTAATTCAAATTAATCAGAATCAAACTGAGGCTTAAATTTTGATTCTCTCAAAACTTGATCATTGACAATTTTCTGAAAAATAAAAATGAATTAGACAGTTTCGAGGGTCACACCTTCGAAACATCAACAATCCTCCACAAAAACGTTGCTAGCAATACAATTTCTGTGAATTAAATATTCTGAATGTAGACATGCTGTTTCGGCTCAAATAAATGTGATTAACGATGTACCAAAACTTTTATTAAATAGATTATGAAAGAAGGATCAAATATGTTGTCATCCTATAAAGTAGACTGTTCACCCTGTTACGGTCACGTCATAGCCGCTGGAGCACACAGACCGAAAACTTCAATTCGGAGTTAAAAGTGTCAATTATAGTTTTAACTCCCAAATAAATATATTTCTTCCGATTAACTCCAAAGTGCTCTTTTTTTCGTCATAACTCTCTACGAGCAATTTGGTGTAAAAGACTAAGATAAGGTATATTCAGGATTAAAATAGTTAAGGGGGGGTTTTGCAGTCATTCAGCACAGAAATTGATTCAAAATGGATTTCCTAGCAATGTAGCTACCCTAGCGAGGGCCGCGCATCACGTTTTATTTTTTGGTTTTAATTTTACCCAAAAAATAAAATTGGTTAAACGCTTGGTTAAATCTGGCTGGTTTGACTGTTTTTTTACCAAAAAATTTTGTCATAGTCGAGTTCAGAAATTTTCAAAAATTTGAAAATAGGCAACACAGTTAGCTCAGCGAAGGGTTTTTCAGACACCAGATGGAGTCGTCATAAATAGAGTAGTCTCAGAGGATTAATATGTTACAGTCGAACGTTTTCTCATCCAAAAACTTTCAGTAAAAAATTTAATTCCGTCAAATTCAAATTTTTTTAAACATCGCTTTTTTCGAAAAAGTTTATATAAAAAGATTTTCGCCGGTGTCCTCGTGAAGATACATGTTCAGACATCATGGCAAAAAACGATGCTAAATAACTTTGTAACGTTTGGTACCGAATTCGTGTAAAATGTTAGAGTAGAATAAACATAAGGGGGGAAGTGGGATTATAGTATAGGAATACCAAAAGTATTATATAATGCGGATAATTTAATATTCATAGTCGGCTCCGGCATACATATCGTCATAATATGCATTTCCGTCGTTAAACTTGTCCTTGTCGGCTCGGACACATCGGACGATCGAGTTTTTGACCTTCATCCACTTGCATCGGACGTTTGATGGTTTGTTAGTGTTACATGTGCAAGTGACGTAATCGGTTGGAAATGGTTTCATGGCAAAAGTTTTACCGTTGAGGGTCATATCGTCACAACTAAAATTAAATGTCAAGTTGAGTGAAGCAACCACAAAAATCGACAATATAAGCACTTGCAGCGATATGTAAGAAGTGAATTTTCAGGTTTGTCGTTGCGCGTTCGCGTGTGATCCGTCTTTTCAACGACCTTATTTTAAGAAAACATTTTTTCGTCAAAAATTTTTTTCGTCAAAAATTTTTTTCGTCAAAATTATTATTTCAATTTTAAAGTCTAGAAAATCATATGAATCATATGAATTTCGAAAAGACTATTTTCATTTCGACGAACAAATTATTTTGAGGAAAAAATTTTTTGACAGAAAAAATGTTTTCCCTTTATTTTCGACGCAGTTATATTCGACTTCCTTATTGGTCAAACGCAACCGTGCAACGGGGTCTAGAGATCTTCATCCTTATAGACGATTTAAAATAGGGAATTTCAAAATTCCAAAATTGGTATCAATGTTTTTCAGATATCTTGTAGAGAATTTTTTCTGGTCATTTTAGGCATTTTTTGCGATATGGAGACAAAAAAAATATTTTAGGTGGATTTAAAATGTTCAAAATGGCGTCATGACTGAACAGCTATTGATTCAATAAAGATTTGTTCAAATGAATTCATCACCAAAATTATTGGAATAAAGTTCTCCACCGCGAAAATTGCGCGGCGCAATCCAACAAAAATTCAAAATAACTAAATTTGAGAAATTTAATTTTCAAAAAATGACGTCATTTACATTGAGTGTGAATTGTTTAAAAACCGCAAATAATTTTTTTGTTTTCGGCAAAATCGGCACTTTGGGTGATATGGACACTAAAAATATTTTGGATATAACTGTGAAATTGCATCGATTTTCTGGCGATATTGGCAATTTTTTCCATGAAATGGATCAATTTTATCAATGACCATTCTCAAAAAAAACGAGTTCATTTAATTTTCTCAAACTTTCTGTTATGTTAATCGTGATTTGATAACCAATTTTTATCTGTAGCTGAATTTTCCAGCGTTTAACTGTTGTATTACAGAAACTAAAATTAAGAAGCAAATTAAACCTTTTGAAAATTCTATCAACAAAATTAAGACAAAATCCGATAATCATTTCTCAAAATTTCAAATACTTACGTAAAGTTGTAGTAAGTTCTTCTTCCAACAACGCTCTTTACAGAACTAAGAAGTTTGTTGGTAACGTTGTACATAGTTTTGACTTGTGGGCACTTTTCCTTGGATGAACAGAGATCTTCAGCATCTCTGATTTTGTTTGGTTTCCATTTGTATTGTCCAACATCAACTCCAGATTTGGTGGCTTTGCACTAAAAAAATAAGTAAGAAAAATTTCGAAAATAATTTGTTTGAAAGTGACGAAATTTTTTTTTCGCTTTTAAATTACTGTTTTCATTTAATTATTGTTCCTGAATGGGATATTACCAAATTAACTGTTGCCAAAAAGTTTTTTGTATTATCTCGCGACAAAGAATGAGATTAAAACCAAGGTGTAGAGTATGTCTCATAACGTTGATAAAGTTGGTTAGCCAATGAGCATCCGATAAATATTGTTTGTTTATTTTTATTTTATGCATTTTCGAAACTCAAAAATGTTTCTCAGTATGGTTTTGTGCCGGAACGTGATTTTAGCGAGTTCCGGCATCACTTTTCCCTGCAGGAACTCAGAGTTCGCAGAGTTCCTGTAAGAAAATAATTCAGGACCTCAACACAGTTTTGATTTGACCTGAGACTTTTTTTCCAAATTACCTTGATTGGCTTGGTAGACCAGACGTTGGCTTGTCCGTTATCACAGATAAGATTACACTTTTGTTTGGTTTTCTTAAGGTTAGTTTTTCCTCTGCACTTTGTTTTCATACCACTGATAGTACCGAAAACAGCTGCGAAATCACTGCATGGGACATCATCACCTAACAAAACTGTGGACCCAGCGGAGGCGGCTACAGCAAGAGCTGCGAACGAAAAAATTTTCATTGTTTTTTTGAATGAGGAACAAATGACACTGATTTGATCACTTTTGAAAATTTGTATATATAGGATCAGGATAAGCTAGGCAAATGCTAAGTAGGGGATTGATTTCAAGGCTTATTTAGTAGAGCTTCATATTTCGAACTAAATGCAAAGATTACTTAGTATCAGGCTCGTATAATATCAATATGCTGTTTTCAAAGCTGAAATTCTGAAAAAGCTCTTTCCGGAATTATAAAAGTTTGAGATTGACGTCATTTACCGCTATTGGATTGTTACCTGGGTCGAAAATTTCTACATGAACTGGGAAAAATTGTCGACCTTTCGACCAGCCAAAAACATTTTGAAAAAACAAATTTTTTTAGTGTGGCTAGCCATGGCTATGCAATAAAGTAAAGTTTATATTATAATTTTGTTAGTATTTTTCATTAGAAATTGAGAAGATATGTATCAATATGTATCTACGAATTATATTAAATTAAAAAAAAGGTACCGAGTCGTTTTCAAGAAAATTTTGTTTCCGTTTGAAATTTTTGTTTCTTGATTCTAGAATATGAGGGATCAAAATTTCAACGTGACTTAAGCAGATTTTTTCTTCAGTAGACCATGAGCTTTCATTTGATGGTACTTTCAACTCAATACGATGTAATTTTTTCTTCTCGAAATCATGAAAATTGACTTCTGTCTGAACTTTTCTGCAATTTTCTATAAATAGGAGCGATGCTCAAAAAAAGTTTTGCACTAGAAATTGAGAAAACATGTTTCTCCGAATGATACCAAATTTGAAAAAATGGACCGAGTCGTGTTTGAGAAAATTGAGCCGCAAATTTTAAAATATCATAAAATAACGTTTTTTCATAATTCTAGAACAAGTCCGATCGAAATTTCTGCAAAGTATTATCGATAACTGTCGACGTGGTAGAAATCGTTATTCTTTCAAAATTTAATCAATTTCCATTTAGCCCTTTCCGAGATAAAAGACATCGAAGTCAAACTCAGTGTTCTAGAACTCTACTCCCACTTGGTGCTCAAAATTTTATTTTTACTTTTAGTCGGGAGCAGTAAAATAGATCTTCATTTGAGGGTTTTTAGAATTGCTTCTGTATAACTTGTTTCGTTTTCTTCTGAGCCTCGATCTAAAATCTCAAAAACCGTTGAGTACCTCCTTCATGCCTTATTTGTCGAATTTTGGCAAATTTACAAATTTTTGATATTCTGAATATTAATTCGACCCGACCTGATCAAAATTTCAAAGAAACTTATTCCTGCTATGAGTTCCGAAACCGAAAGTTGTGCAGAGTTCATTTTCGATTTTTTTCAAAATGTCAAAAAGTAATGATTGCCCTCCGTGACATATTTGGTCCGTCAAAAACACGGGGGGTGAGAAAACGACGCTTCATTTCAAAACGAGTCATCCGATTAAGTTCTGAGATAGCTCAAACTGAGCACAATTATCTAATCAATATAATCATTTAAAACTGTTTTTAATAGGACTAATGATTTTATTTTATTTCTACCGGGGGTAAGATTACTGAAATTGTTTAATTATTACTTTATGTTAAAAAATAGAAACAAAGGTCTGAGAAAACATAGAAACAATGGTCTTATTTGGACCAATTTTCATTTTTCTATTATCCACTTGATATTTTTGCACAGTTTGAGCTATCAAAGAACCTAATCGGATGACCCGTTTTCAAATGACGCGTGGTTTTCTCACCCCCTGTGTTTTTGAGGGACCAAATATGTCACAGAGGGCTATAAAGGGATATTAAATTCTTTATGTACAAACATTTACAATATGTATGTTCCATGCTTTATTATCTGGCAAAAATGCTTTTTGTGAAAATATTTTAAATAATTTTTACTCGAGAGAAGTGTCAAACGACAGATAATTAAATTCTAAGGCTTTCAAGATTATGAAGTTATATTCGAAAATAACTCATTAGCGAGCTGAAACTCTGTTCATTTTTCAGACCTATTTTTCCAGGGACACTTGCTTTGACTTATATAGTAGCTCTGACTTATTGTAGTTTGTGAAGAAGTGAAAAGAGTCATAATTTATGACTCATAAACCATGATTTAATTTTTGAAAGATAAGAAACAGTATTAATTAGTAATCTGTCCTTGTAGTTTTTTAAAAACAGTTTCATTTTGTCGAGATTTAGTGCCGCCCTGAGAGTCTCAGGCTGAGACAAGACTAATGTTCAGACAGAAAATGAGCTACGATTTAATCGTTACGATTAACATTTGATGTTTGGTCAGTAAAAAATTTCATATCTGTACCTGCTTAATAAATGATCGAATGACAAACATAATTTGGTGACCTTTAAAACTTTCAACTTTTTTTCGATTAATAAATGAAACTGAATAATGATCACTAATCTATCAATAAACCGTCTTGACCAGGCTTGTAAAGGGGGACCAATCTCCATGTCTTCCCTTCCCGGGATCTCGTTCCCCTCTTCCTTCGTTAGCCTTGAGAATCGTTATCTTCCTGTGAAGGTAAGTCAGGAAAGTTCCCTTTCTTTTTCTTCTTTTTAACAAGCCTGCTCTTGACAATTAATTTGTGATTTTTTTCTTATGACCTGGAAACCGAGTAACAGTAACTGCTATCTCTCCGAGAACCCTTTTGTATAAAAGTTTTATCAGAGAGCATACATGTAGGTAGAGAGAATTACCAGAAATTAGGGCCGAAATCGATATCTCGCGATCATATATCCCTTTATCACTTTGTGGTTAGAATGCGTAGCCACAACGTTAAAATCAACGTTAAAAGGAGTAGTGGCTACGCATTCTAACCAAAAAGTGATAAATGGATATGGATTACAGACCCTCCAGAGGACAAATCCTGAATATTTGAATGATACAAAAAAAACACGCGAGATATCATTACCAATCAAAATCCTGGATTCCGGAAATTGGGCGATTTCATTGGATGGAAATCAACAATCAAATGCTCAGATTCCGCATTTTCAACATTCAGAATCTGTTTTTGTGAGGGTCTGTAATCCATAGTATAATAGTATATCGCTACTAGGTGAAAATAATGTTCAAAAAGTTGTAGGCACTATTCCAAATTCCAGAATTCTCGCTAAGTATAAGTCATCATGACAAAGCATGGGTTCACTTTTCGATTTTAATTTAAGAAGCCTAAAATTTGACAATTCTGGTTTTTAAAAATCAAAACAATAAATTTTTAAGTAACACTAGACAAGGTTCCGTGTCCTGAGAGTGTTACAACATCACACTCTGAGTGTATGATTATCGGTGGTGCGAGCGCAGAATTATTCATCTATTTTTGGATTATTATTGGCTATCATGGCTTTTCCACTATGGAGGTTTGGAATTGTCCCCTTAATTGCACAATTACATGGTGCTTTCACTCTGCTTACAAGTGCTGACTCCGAAGGACGAAAAAATAGCTTGAAGAGATTATATTTAACAACTTGCAAAACAATTTGAACGAAAAGTATCAATTTATCGTGAAATGAGTTTTGACTGACTTTCAGGTTAACATGAAATCCAAATACAAAGGCTTGTTAAAAGTCTTCAGACGTCAGTCTCTTATCTGATATTTTGTTAAGGGCCTCGGTGCATTTTGACAGATACGGATATCGCGGATTGGGCTCTTGATGAAAACTTTTTACTGGGTGTATATATTCTTCTCAATATACCATCAAAATGATGTTCATAATCCACAGCAACTTTTGTAACACAGAATTTTCGAAACTATTGCTTTGAAAGAAATTTGAGTTCGAATTAAATTTCCGAAACGACAAATATGAGAAAGTTTTGAAAAAAGTTTCCATAATCAAAAAAAATGCCTTATTTTGTGTTTAAATAATTTTTGCAGTATTGTTTATCAAATCAACGAAAAAAAAACTTTTCAATATGGCTACTTTAACTTTTCTCGTAAGTGACCACATATTTTTTATATGCTATTTGAAAAAATCATATGACACTTTTTTGAGATTTTTAGTCGAAACTTTTTGGAAATATTTTGAAAATTTGTCTCATTTCTTGTTCAAAATTTTCAAACTAATTTTACTGGAATCCTTAGCTGAAAATATAAGGGATGGCTACTAAGTAGGCCCTCTTTTCACTATTAAACATGTTACGTTTGTTCTTCGCTCTGTTTATTACTCTGAATCATACATTTTTAATGAAAATACGGTATGCGCGGATATAGTTAAGCCCTCTTTAACAATAAAAATAATCGAGAAAAATTAAAAAAAAATATTTCATCGAGACTTGCTCATTTGGTAAAGCCGACCTGGCATTTTAAATTCAATAATTAAAGACATTTAATAAATAAGACATTTAAATAAATTAGTAATGTGTATTCTCTTCAAACCGCAAATTACCGTGTTTTTTGCTGATTACCGGTAAACCGGTGGAGTCTAAAAAACCGACAAAAAAAATTTAGGTTAATTTTTTTGGCTACACAATGCAAAAAAACGTTTTTTGGATACTTGCCTACGGTTTTTGCTCCAGAGAGGGGGGGCACCTAAAAAAAAGTTACCTCATGCAAAAAATATTTATTTTTCGATTGTGCTAAAATTTCGATTTTTTGTTTTTTTTCAGAAATTTAAACTTTCGATTTTGACTTCAAAATCGTAAAAATTTTAAAATAAATTAATTTTCGATGGTCGACAGGACCGTATTTCGGGTTTTAATTAATAAAAAAAAATTACTGTAATTTAGACACCTAAAGTAGCAAACGCGCGTTTTTTGAGTGTTGTTTCAAAAGACGATTTATAAAGTAAAAATAATCAATCTGAAGAAATTCAGATTAAACTGAATAAGCTCAAAAGTAACAACTTGTATTCGAAAAGTTTTTATACGAAAATGTTTGAATTGGCAAAAAGTTTCCCTTCAAGACTAGAAAAAGTGCAAATCTGTCAAAATGCACCGAGGCCCTGAGGGGTCCCCTCGCGAAATCAAAATTCTTTGAAATTTGACCCATAGTTAATTCAAGCAAAAAATGACAAGGACAAGGCCTCGCGGTCCAGAAACCACCAGAGTGGCGCGCAAGGGATCAAAAACCTGTAACATTTTCGATAACATATTCGGAACATTTATTATGAATATTATTTATTTTTTGTAGGACTCACCGTTGATACAGTAGGCAAATAAATTTTTTTTTGTTAATAAAGTTTTTTCTGTAAATACAGTAGATAAGCTCTAAAACTTGTTTTAAAGTCATCAAATCAAAAATTTCTTGAAATCGAAAGGGGAACTTTTTTTGTTTTCACCATATATACAATGAAACCTTGCCGATATTTATTTTCGTATGGCTCCCCGGAATGTGGCTTAGAACAAAAGTCACAGCGCCATAAGTGAGTCTAATCGTGTTTTGACGAGCAAAAAATTGTCAACACTTGGATAAAATATTTTGGAACATTAACTATGAAAACTAAATTTATTTTTCGTGGGATCACCGTTAATACAGTACGTAATAATTTTTTTTTTTGTAAATTAATTTTTTTCTAAAATAACAGTAGATTACGTCTAAAAATTGGTTTTAAAGTCACTCAAATCAAAATTTTCTCGAAATCGGAAAAGGAATTTATTTTTGTTTTAACTTTATTATACAGTGAAACTTTGCCGATATTTAATTCTAGTCGATCCGAAATTGCTTAGAACAAAAAGTTGCAACGCTAGAAGCGTTGCGCTCACGCGTAATTTCACGTTTTTTCTAATAGTGGGTATTGCTTACCCTAAATTTTCAGTTGAGTTGGGTGAAGGGGTAAACCGAACGGAGGCCTGTATTCGAGACTCAGAAGTGATAGGAACTAATTTAAGTTCTTGTCATTTTCGTGGCTGGTTTAGCCTTCCAAAAATAAATATATTAAAATTTCCGATGTCGGAAAATTTCCAACAATTTTCTATAATTTGCTATAGATCTATTTTCCTTCAACCGATTGTATCTTTAAGTAATAACTCTTTTGCTCCTAATTTTTGTTGAATAGAATCACTGTGAATTAAGATCTTGAAAATGGCATAAAAATTATAAATTTCGGAAAAAAAAATTCCAAATATTTCTTAGATCCAGAAATTTGGGGTAACCGACGGAGGCTGTTTCTTGAGACTCAGAAGTGATAGAACTGATTTTACTACATTTTTTTTTATTAACGGTTTGCTTAATAAAAACCTTAAAAGATGAATTTCGATAAAAAAAATTTCCGAATTTTGGCATAATTATGGAATTTTTTCTAAGTATTTTTTCAGGTAATTAACTTTTTCTCGTAATCTAGACATTGGATCTGACTATTTTATAGCTTAGTTTAGTTGTGCAACTATTGACAAAAAGTGTATTAAAATTATGATTTTTACTCAAAAAGGTTTTGGAATTTTTCTTCAAAACCCTATTTTTGACAGAATTCTGACGGGGTAAATAACTTTGAATGCATCTGAAAGCTAATTATGATGAAAATTGAAAAAAAAATCGACGTACCTCCTCCTTTGCAACTGTTAAAGTAGTGCTTTTTATTTTAAAAAAAATCTGATTACTTGGTCGAACGAAAATGCCATCGTGTACCAGCGAACATGCGCAAAAACACCCATTTATTTTTGGAACTTTCTCTTAATAACAAGAAATTTGAAAATCAGGGCACGCCACGGCTGTTTAACCTTACAAAATAAAGTTAATACTGAAAAAAAGAAAAATTTTGATGATCCCAGGGGCTTAAGATGTAGTTGTAACCAAAAAATGGAAAAAAAATCACTTTTTGAACCGGATATTATACGGCCGGTGCCGGTCATACAAAAAAACTTTTGACATCATTTTTTGAAAATAAAAAAAAAAATCTCATAGAATCTGAAGTTTGAACTTAATACGAATTGCGGTTAGCTCAGGACTAAGTTTGCAAATGATAAAACCCGTCGGTTCCCCCTTAACGAGGTTCCCAAATGGCATATTTAACCCTGAGAAAAAATAAATTTTTACCAGCGATATTATTATTTAATTTTTTTATACATTAAATTACTTTGGAATTGCCTATCTGAATGGCATATTTTTTATTTTCCAGAGATAATTAGAACCACAAATTGGGTATTTGGTTTGACCGCCTTTTATTATTTGTAAGTGAGAGTTGCGGAAACAAAAGGTGGCGTGAAATGACTCGGTTATTTGATTTTGACAGATCAGATAAAATTGTTTATTTTACAGAATTAGGTCAGAATTGTTTCCTACTTAATTATTGTTCACAAGAACAATTTATACTTTTTAGTTAAAGTACAGGATTCATCTATTTTAAACCCCTAATTTTCACGAAATTTCTTGCAAATTCTTCAATGTTGAACTTTGAATCCTCTAGAAATAAAACGAGTAAAGGTATTCAAAAATCGGGACTAATTAAAATTATGCCGTAAATGTTAATGTAGACTTGGTGAAACCGAAAAAATGAACTTATGATCAGTTATCTCAGACGAACTTTTAGCGTAACACCTGTAAAAATATCGATTTTTTCCAGATTTCTAGAGTTTGAAAAGTTTTTTTCGGATCTGACATATTTAAATATGATCATAAGTGTTCGGAATATTGTCTGTAACTAACAATATTTTTGTATGTTTTAGTTAGCTCAAACGAAATGTCGCAAATCTGAAATTTTCGTTTTTCAATTATGTTTTGCGTAGGTTAAAATATTCAAGGCACCTAAAATTAAAAAAAAAACAACAGAGGAGATTTTCGTTTATCAGTGGTCAAAACCTCAAGTCTATAACTTCAGACCGTTTTCCGTGGTACCAAGTGAAAAACCCTAAAACTCCGTTGGGAACCTCCTTAAGATTACGAACTTTGGTGTCTGACGGGGGCCCGCGGGGCCGGTGCAGCAGCATTAGTATTTCCAAAAATTCATTCTTCGAAAGAAATTTGGCTTAAAATTTCACGACCACTAAATGGATGAGTCAAAAAAACGTTCTTTTCGAATTTCAAATTTTTTTTTGGTCTGGCAACTATTGCGGTTACTACATTCTTTCTTTCAATTTAGTTACAGTATCCCAGTAAGGGCAAGTGCCTGAATTGTTTTGAGATCGGGTTATTTTTTTGATAAATTCGGAAAATGGTGGACTTGGGATTTCAAAAATCCTGCGGGTAAAAATACAGGCAGATTCAAGCAATCGATATAATTCCCAAATTATGCTTATTACACTTTTATTTGCTTATCTTAATAAATTTCAATAACGAAGCTGAAATAATATACAATAATGAAATCATAGTCTCAGGAGTCAGGACGTTGAGTATGATGTATAGACTCTATACTATCTAGTCTGAAATTTAATTTCGGAATAATTTTTTTCAAATTGAGGCATTTTAAAGACAAAGTTACGATAGAAAATCAATCTCCTTAATATCATCCCAAATTTCTTCTCTCATAAAATGTACATTAAAATGTATATTAAAAAATTTTACTAGTAGTTTCTCAGTCGTATTCCCACGCTCATGATTGGCTTGAGTTTCAACTGCTCTTCATATCCTTTTCCAAATCTAACACCATCTTAAAAAAGCTTACTATCTCTAGACTATAGCGCGGTTCGAATCGCACTAATGTTGTTTAAGTGTTGGTTTAAACTAAAGTGATTACCACAGCGATCAACTTTGGCGTTCCCAATATCGAGCTACCTTGCCCATAATACTCAAGACAATCACTAAGACAACGTAGTGGGATTCGACCACGTGCTATAGAGACAGTAAGCATTTTTTGAAACAGAGGGATGGCTATCCCATATTTATCCCACTATGCTATCCCCATTCGATCCTCTTTTTGAACATATCCGAAATTTATTTAAGTGAAATTTAAATAAAAAGTGATCGTATAATGACCATCACAAGGGGGGATTTTGAAATTTTGCGATATTGGGCACTTTCCGGCGATATTGGCAGTTTGGCGATATGTAGGCCCTCCCGAGCAAAAATCAGCACCTGATAAAAAAGGTCCTGTGAGTTTGAAAATTTCAGATCTAGGACAGTTTTTTGACGGTGAAAATTTTGGTCGCGAAAATTTTTCTTGCTCCGACCAACTTGGTGGCGCTGTTTGAGGTGCTCCAAAAACCGGGTTTTCAGACTTTTCAAAATTAAGGCAATTGCATATCGGAAATTTATTTTTAAATTTTTTTCGAATTGCACAAAAAAAGTTTGCTCCAGATTGACAATCTGACATTATATGAACTAAAATTTTCACGCGGTTGTAGACAGGGAATGGGTGGTGCCCAAAAAGGTCTAATTATGTCAATTGCGCAATCATTCAACTTTGTGGAAACGGTATTAGCAACTATGGGTCTCAAATGACCACAAGTGGTGCTAAAGGCGATTCCATGATTTTGGTATTGTTAACAGCAACACGGTATTTAGCATTTACAGGAAGAGTCATTATAAGAAATAAATGAAAGTAACCATTAGAAAGCGAATTTTTTTGAAGATCATTTTTTTTTAATTTATTTTTCTGAAAATTTTCAATATTTTTGCCGATCGCTGATTGGGGAAAAATAAAATGATCAAAAGTCACTTTTGACCCGGAAATGTGATTGCACGATTTAATTAAGACATGAAAAACATATTTTTAAATTTTTTAATAAATCAAGAAAATGGTTGTCGAGGGTAATCAAAATGACGAAAATTGTCAATTGAAAACCGGCAGCGTTTCCGGAATGATGTCTTTTTTGGTTTGAAAATAATTTGTAATATATGAGGGCTGAATCAAAAAATCTTCTAAACTATAGGTCCTTTACTATAGGCTATAGTCTATAGCCGGTTCCCCACTCCTTACAATATTTCGGACTCAGAGCCGGTTCCCTTCCTGAAAATATTTCAGACTCAGAGGCCGTCCCCTTAAAAAATATGTTCAGACTCGCAAGCGGTCCCCCCCTAAAATATTTTCAGACTCAGAACCGATTTCCCCTTAAAATATTTCAGAGTCTGAGGCCGTGTTCCCCCTTAAGAATAGTGTGATCTTGAGCCAGTGCTTCCCCTAATAACTGAATTTCAGAACCAGTCAACCTTAATAATCAACCATTTGAGACCCAGAACCCTTTAAATATACCAGTTTTCCCATCTAAAAAATATTTTTTTTTTTGGAAAATTTGGGGATAAATGGGGAGGGATTGATCCCTCCCCCTGGGGATGCAATCCCGTTTTTTTTGGGGGTAAATGGGAGAGGATTGATCCCTCCCTTAGGAGAAATGGAAGAAATTGATCCCATCCCTAGGGATGCGGATCT
>SCLH01001900.1:0-51881 GCA_004367855.1 Oikopleura vanhoeffeni | reverse complement strand
ACCGACGGAGGCTGTTTCTTGAGACTCAGAAGTGATAGAAAGCTGATTTTAACTACATTCTTATTTTATTAACGGTTTGCTAATAAAACCTTTAAAAGATGAATTTCGATAAAAAAAATTTCCGAATTTTGCATAATTATGGAATTTTTTCTAAGTTTTTTTTCAGGTAATTAACTTTTTCTCGTAATCTAGACATTGGATCTGACTATTTTATAGCTTATTTTAGTTGTGCAACTTATTGACAAAAAGTGTATTTAAAATTATATTTTTACTCAAAAAAAGTTTTGGAATTTTTCTTCAAAACCCTATTTTGACGAATTTGAGGGTAAATAAACTTTGAATGCATCTGAAAAGCTAATTATGATGAAATTGAAAAAAAATCGACGTACCTCTCGCTTGTTGCACACTTTAAAGTAGTGCTTTTATTTTAAAAAAAATCTGATATTGTTCGACGAAATGCCATTGTACCAGCGAACATGCGCAAAAACACCCTTTTATTTTGGCAACTTTTCTTAATAACAAGAAATTTGGAAATCAGGGCACGCCACGCTGTTTAACCTTACAAATAAAGTTAATACTGAAAAAAAGAAAAATTTTGATATCCAGGGGCTAGATGTTAGTTGTACCAAAAAATGAAAAAATCACTTTTTGAAACCGGTATTATAACGGCCGGTTCCGGTCATACAAAAAAAACTTTTGACATCATTTGTGTTTGAAAAATTAAAAAAAAAATCTCCTAGAATCTGAAGTTTGAACTTAATACGAATTTGCGGTTAGCTCAGGACTAAAGTTTGCAAATGACTAAAAACCCGTCGGTTCCCCCTTAACGAGGTTCCACAATGGCATTTTTAACCCTGAGAAAAAATAATTTTTACCAGCGATATATTATTTTAATTTTTTATACATTAAATTACTTTGGAATTGCCTATCTAATGGCATATTTTTTATTTCCAGAGATAATTTAGAACCCACTAAATTGGGTATTTGGTTTGACCGCCTTTTATTATTTGTGAAGTGAGAGTGGCGGAAACAAAAGGTGGCGTGAAATGACTCGGTTATTTGATTTGTTACAGATCAGAATAAAAATGTTTATTTTACAGAATTAGGTCAGAATTGTTTCCTACTAATATTTGTTCACAAGAACAATTTATTACTTTTTTAGTTAAAGTACAGGATTTCATCTATTTTAAACCCTAATTTTCACAAATTTCTTGCAAATTTTCTTCAATTTGAACTTTGAAATCCTCTAGAAATAAAACGAGTAAAGGTATCAAAAATCGGACTAAATTAAAATTATGCCGTAAATGTTAAATAGATTGGTGAAACCGAAAAAATTGAACTTATGATCAGTTATCTCAGACGAACTTTAGACGTAACACCTGTAAAAAATATCGATTTTTCCAGATTTCTAGAGTTGAAAAGTTTTTTTCGGAATCTGACTATATTTAAATATGACATAAGTTGTTCGGAATATTGTCTGTACATAACAATATTTTTGTATGTTTAGTTAGCTCAAACGAAATTGTTCGCAAATCTGAAATTTTCGTTTTTCAATCATGTTTTGCGTAGGTTAAACTATTCAAGGCACCTCAATTTAAAAAAAAAACAGAGAGATTTCGTTTTATCAGTGGTCAAAACCTCAAGTCTATAACTTCAGCCGTTTTCCGGGTACCAAGTTGAAAAACCCTAAAACTCCGTTGGGAACCTCCTTAAGATTACGAACTTTGGTGCTCTGACGGGGGCCCGCGGGGCCGGTGCAGCAGCATTTAGTATTTCCAAAAATTTCATTCTTCGAAGAAATTTGGCTTAAAATTTCACGACCACTAAATGGATGAGTCAAAAAAACGTTCTTTTCGAATTTCAAATTTTTTTGGTCTGGCAACTAATTGCGGTTACTACATTCTTTCTTTCAATTTAGTTACAGTATCCCAGTAATGGGCAAGTGCCTGAATTGTTTTTGAGATCCGGGTTATTTTTGATAAATTCGGAAAATGGTGGAACTTGGGATTTCAAAAAAATCCTGCGGGTAAAAAATCAGGCAGATTCAAGCAATCGATTATTATTCCCAAATTATGTTATTACACTTTTATTTGCGTATCTTAATAAATTTCAATAACGAAGCTGTGAAATAATATACAATAATGAAATCATAGTCTCAGGAGTCAGGACGTTTGAGTATGATGTATAGACTCTATACTATCTAGTCTGAAATTTAATTTTCGGAATAATTTTTTTCAAATTGAGGCATTTTAAAGACAAAGTTACGATAGAAATCAATCTCCTTAATATCATCCCCAATATTCTTCTCTCATAAAATGTACATTAAAATGTATATTAAAAAATTTTACTAGTAGTTTCTCCAGTCGTGATTCCCACGCTCATGATTGGCTTGAGTTTCAACTGCTCTATATCCTTTTCCAAATCTAACACATCTTAAAAAAGCTCTACTATCTCTAACTATAGCGCGTTCGAATCGCACTAATGTTGTTTAAGTGTTGGTTTAAACTGAAAGTGATTACACAGCGATCAACTTTGGCGTTCCATATTCGACTACCTTTGCCCATAATCTCAAGAACAATCACTAAGACAACGTTAGTGGGATTCGACCACGTGCTATAGGAGACAGTAAGCATTTTTTGAAACAGAGGGGATGGCTATCCCTATTTATCCCACTATGCTATCCCCATTCGATCCTCTTTTTTGAACATATCCGAAATTTATTTAAGTGAAATTAAATAAAAAGTGATCGTATAAATGACCATCACAAGGGGGGATTTTGAAATTTTGCGATATTGGGCACTTTCGGCGATATTGGCAGTTTGGCGAATATGTAGGCCTCCCGAGCAAAAAAATCAGCACCTGATAAAAAAGGTCCTGTGAGTTTGAAAATTTCAGATCTAGGACAGTTTTTTGACGGTGAAAATTTTGGTCGCGAAAATTTTTCTTGCTCCGACCAACTATGGTGGCGCTGTTTTGAGGTGCTCCAAAACCGGGTTTTCAGACTTTCAAATTAAGGCAATTGCATATCGGAAATTTTTTACTTTTAGAATTTTTTTTCGAATTGCACAAAAAAAGTTTGCTCCAGATTGACATCTGACATTTATTGAACTAAAATTTTCACGCGGTGTAGGACAGGAAATGGTGGGTGCCCAAAAAGTCTAATTATGTTCAATTGCGCAATCATCAACTTGTGGAAACGGTATTAGCAACTATGGGTCTCAAATGACCACAAGTGGTGCTAAAGGCGATTCCATGATTTGGTAGTTGGTTAACAGCAACACGTATTTAGCATTTACAGGAAGAGTCTTATAAGAAATAAATGAAAGTAACCATTAGAAAGGAATTTTTTTGAAGATTCATTTTAATTTATTTTTCTGAAAATTTTCAATATTTTTGCCGATCGCTGATTGTGGAAAAATAAAATGATCAAAAGTCACTTTTTGACCCGGAAATTTGATTGCACGATTTAATTAGACATGAAAACATATTTTTAATTTTTTAATAAATCAGAAAATGGTTGTCGAGGGTAATCAAAATGACGAAAATTGTCAATTGAAACCGGCAGCGTTCCGAAATGATGTCTTTTTTGGTTTGAAAATAATTTGTAAATATGAGGGCTGAATCAAAATCTTTCAAACTATAGGTCCTTTACTATAGGCTATAGTCTATAGCCGGTTCCCCACTCCCTAACAATATTTCGGACTCAGAGCCGGTTCCTTCCTGAAAATATTTCAGACTCAGAGCCGTTCCGCCTTAAAAATATTTCAAGACCGGAGCGGTCCCCCCTAAAATATTTCAGACTCAGAACCGATTTCCCCCTTAAAATATTTCGGAGTCTGAAGGCCGGTTCCCCTTAAGAATATGTGATCTTGAGCCAGTGCTTCCCCTTAATAACTGAATTTCAGAACCAGTCAACCCCTTAATAATCACCATTTGAGACCAGAACCCTTTAAATATACCAGTTTCCCATCTAAAAAATTTTTTTTTTTGGAAATTTGGGGATAAATGGGGAGGGATTGATCCCTCCCCTGGGGATCAATCCCGTTGTTTTTTGGGGGTAAATGGGAAGGGATGATCCCTCCCTTGGGGAAATGGAGAGAAATTAGTCCCATCCCCTAGGGGATGGGATGGAAATTGGTCGGGGATTGGATCCTTTACAACCCTGTTCATGAGGTAAGAAATAGAAACTTTATTCTGTTCCTGAACTTTAATTTCTAGTATCTGACGAAAATGAAAAAATCGAATAGTAAATTAAACACTAAATATGTTAATATTTACTTACGAAACATATTCAGCAATACGCCGAAGATGATCGAACGCGCTCATAGGTTGGTGTGATATTTTCAACTGTGGGTGCAATTTATTACTGATAATATTATTAATATACAGTCAATCAATGTTTTATACAAAAATAATAGATGAGGCATCATTGGATGAGAAGGTATTGCAAGCAATAAAATTGTTTTGCCGGAAACAGTATTGAAGAACAAGGTGTGTGAATTTTTTGATTCGAAACGATGTACGTTCGTTTCCGTACAATTAAATAATGTTCGTACGCAAACCGTACAAATCGAAAATAGGAATTTTACATGGCAAAAAGTTTTTTTTCTCAAATATTAGTTTTTTTGCACTCTTAGCCCAGATATTAGGGCATCAATTTCAAGTTGTTTTCGGGAAACCATATCGATCAATAGAACTTATTTGGTTGAGCAATTTGGCTTCAAGCGGAACTTTCGGCAATATACAGAGGAAGGGCTTTCGTGGAGGATGAGGATCAAGGATTTCAACATTTGTTTAGTTCACCGCAATCTCCAGCAATTCACACAAGATTTTTCAGAACTAAAAAAATATTTTTTATAATACATTGAATATAAATAAATTATTTAATATTTGTGAAGATCAGTTTGTTAAATTTTGAAATTTTAAAAACGTTAATAACTTGGTTAAAGTGGTAAATTTTCTTGCATTTAATTTTATTGCTATTTCAAAAATGCTCTCAAGTTGAAGGAGAAAGCTCATATGTAAATTCGCAACTTCAAATATTGAAAAGTATGGATGAGAACCAAAACAAAAGAAACCCCTTCATATTCCTGATGAAAAATCAAGCAACGAGAAAATTTTTAAAATGTCAACACTCGCTACATTATTGTGTTTCTTGAGAAATGAAAAATTAAGCTCTGAAAAAATTAACCTTGTGTCCTTATACAGCGAACGTTTACTTAAATTTTAAAAATATACGTCAGGAGGAAAGTGCAATTCTATTACTGCATTAAGGGGGTGGGAGTTGCAAAAAAAGCACCAAAGGACTTTTATAATTGCAATCGAACAAACTCAATTACAAAATTCATGTAGAAGTAAAAATTAGGCGCATCGACTTCAGAATCGCAGAATATTGATGAAAGTGACCTAATGAATAGTTTGTAAATTGCTTTACTGCTCATCATTGGGACTCCAACCCTCTAACCCCCTTATCTAAAACAGCATTTATTTAAAGCTTTCAACAAATTTTATAGGAGCGAAAAAAAATGTAATGAGTTACATAATCCGTCAGACATTACTTATTGTTCAAATCGCTGCTTTGACTGAAAAAAGTATAAAATGATCAAACTTCAAATGAATGTTTGGCTTTATATTTAATCGAGTAAATGTAAAACGAGCCTAGATATGATAAATGAGGGAAATAAGTATGAAAATTGAAAGCTAAAAAAGATAGGAATGGCAAAATCAAAAGCTCCGATTTTTTTCGAATGAAACATGTGTGCCGTTGTCATTCTGCCGTGAAAAACATTTTCCCTGTGAACCTACAGAAGAATAAAAAACTGTACGTATAAAAGTATTTGCTGATTATTCGATTCATTTAAGTTTATAATGAGCAATTAGCGAAAACTATATTTTCAAATACATTGATTAGTTTCTTGTTTATAAAATTATAAATTTCTAACTTTCAGAAATGAAAGACAGTTACATTGAAATTATGCTGTATAATACACCGTGTTATTGAGTCATTAAATAACTTTGGATACAGAATTAAATCATAAAAATAATTTTTCTGTCTTTCAAACAACAAAACTGTTATTTATATCTTGTCAAAGGCATGAAAACAGCCTACAACCTGAAATGATACGAAATAGAAAGCTTCTCAACTTATCATTTTGCAGGTTAAGAAAATTATGTACAGACCATTATTAAAGTGTTTATTATTTTGACAATCTTGACATGATGTCGTCAGGTTCCCAATTCAGTCTTATAAAAGAAGATCTCAGAACTGTCCGAAAGCCAGTCAATAAAACTTGGTGATTTCCCGTATATTATTTTGGGGTCGATTAGTTTTGATAGTTGAAATTCATTTGTATTGCAATTCCAGCGGATTTGCGCATTGCGATAAATGTTTTATTTCCGAACGTGACATAATAATGTCCATAGGTAGGGCGACGCAGCGGAAACTCTAGCAACTTAAACTAAATCGTTGAAAAAATATCTCTGCTGTCGGAGGGTTATCGCCACCGAAAAAAACAATTGCGAACAAAAAAAATTTCGCATTTAGTGGTCAGAAAGTGATCTTCAAAAACCCTCATTTAGGCACTATATTTGATTGTGGTCATTTGGAAAAAAGCATGGGCGGGGAGATTCTAAATTGCCCTTAAAAATTAAATTCAGCGTTCTTGTTTCATCTAAAATCAGGTAAGAAGGCCCATTTTAACTAGAATCAAGTCAAACTTTTTATATCATGTACTAAATAAGGCCCTCATTATACATACATAGTTGATTTTTTGCATTATTTTGGCAAAGACAATCGGTTTCACAAGCAGTAATTTTATTGATTGTGAAAATTAAGATTGATTTTTTTCATACAAGCGGTGGTGAAAACCCGGTGTTCTCAAATTTTTATCTGTCATAAATGTTAAACAACCATCAATTCACGTAATTCAAATTCGACCCAAGATGTTTTGAATGATTTAAAGATTATTAATAATATTTTAATCGCAATCAAAATTCATTTTGATCTTATCAGCTTGCGGAATGATTTTGTAAATTAAATGAAGTTTATCTACCCCATGACCAAGCTTCCACCATTGAATTTATATTAAGACGTGCATAAGTTTGTTAAATTATTATAATCGGGCTAAAATATATTTTCGTTTTTTTAATGATTAAAAACGAGGCGTGCGTAAAACGGAGGCGGTATTTCTTGGAATGAAAATTAATTTGATTGCATAAAGAACTTCATGTTTTAATTTTTTCAATTAGTTTCTAATTTCATAACTGGCCTTGGAAAAAGATGAAATTTATAAAAAAAAAGCCACACAAATTTTTTTTTCATTTTTACCAAAATTTTTGAGTAAAAAAATATAAAATTTATTTTTGCCTTTTTTGACAATATAATTCAGAAAAATATTGGCTTTACGTTGCCAACTTTACTTGACTTTTGGCTAACAATATGAAACCAGACAAAAGTATCGACATTCAAATTTTTGGTGATTTCGGATTTTTTGATACAAATTTTATCTTAACTATTCAGCCTTAATTTTGAAAATCGCGGAGCCAAAGTTTTTTTACAATTATTCTAATTTTTTGCCTGAGTTCTAATTAAAAAAGATTTTTTTAGATACAAGGTTTGATAACACAGATCTCAAATTTTGAAATATCAATATAAAATAATTCCTTGGCAGTTATTCACAATTTAAAAAAAGTTTGAGCAAAATCAGGACCGAGAGACAGTTCCTTTAGTGGTCCTTTTTGGTTTTTTCTGGTAGTGTTGCCGTATATTTTCAGAGCGTTTATCTTCCTGAGAAAATTGGATCTAGCGATTGCGATCATGCAAGCATTTGGAATGATATTCCGGGACTGTATTTTTGGACGAGGAAGAAACCACCCTTGAGATTTTGAAAGTTTCATTGACATTAGATAACCACAGCGAAAATGGTTGATATCGTTGAACTTATTGTTTGTCGAAGTTGATCGGCCATAGTGTGTGGTCTTAACTTTCGTTAAATTTGCCAGAGAATAAGTATTTCAACCTTTTTCAGATTTTCTGTCAATTAAAATGATTATATTACTGAGAAAAGGGGCCGGGAAGATGACCAACATTATGAGCTGCTGATACAATTGGGGGGCTGAGTGGCTCATTGAAGTGTATATTTACCAAAAAACTTCATTAAGAAATATTCAGATATTTAAAAATTATTGAAAAATCTATGATACTTTTTTAAATTAACTTCGAGTGATTCATGAATATTGACTCTTAGTTTTCCTTGCTTTTCTTTTGGGCCTTGTTCAAAAATGAAGCAACATTTCTTTTCGGAAATTCCTTTCTCGAAAGATTGAATAATTCATATATATTTTTTTGTTAAAGTGGAAAACTTATCAACAATTTGTTTTATTTTGGGTAGTTTCTCCAAAAGGGTTTATTCATAATTAACCCTTGCATTTTATACATATCTTGTATAGATTTGAAATATCTCTTTCCCATAAACGATGGTTTTTCTCCTTGGTTCTGGGAAATGGAGCATGGGAAGTCATGTGCATTGTTGGCCTTACCATGTTAAAGATATATCAGAGTTTCAGCTTATTTCCAAAATAAAAAGGATGAGCTTTACTTTTTCATTTGTTGAATAGGTAGCTTCGTGAACGTTACGTATAGTAGGAGTGTATCCATTAAAAAAAATCATGATGTTCACGCAAAACTATAGTCTTTAGAGATTTCTACAAAATTGGCTGTCAAAATATACTTTTCCTATAAGATTTCAGGTTTTTTAATTCAGTAATATGTCTTGTTTACAACAACAATCATCCATTTTTAAGCTTACGTTGAGTCAGAAGTAGTTGAGCGTGAATATTGCGAATGAAAACCGTTAGGAATCTTGCATCATCGGATAGAATGGTCAAATGCTTGAGTCTCGTTGATATCTATTAATCGACTATTCGACAATCGGTAGTATTTGGACGGGGAACATGAAGGAGTATCATCAATTCGAAGCACAGGACCTGGAAATCGTAGTCATCTTCACAGTTCTAAAAATTTTTTTAGTTAACTTTGAAAACGAGATTGTTCAGTATGTGAAATCAGTCATTATTTTTGAGAATAAGTAGTCTGAAAACCCCTCGTTTATTGCATACAAATTAGCTTTCGTATTACAATAGCAAAAATAAATAGAAGTTTAATTCATATTGTATTAAACTACCCAATATCATTTTTTCAACAAGTGAATCTTGGAAATGATTGGTGAGGCTCTTATATCGCGGTTTTCCGAATCCCTTTAGTGTTTGTCTCAGCGATTGTTTTGGGTATAAAACAGGGCAAGGGTGCTTAACTTGTGGACCGCCCAAGTGTGGTTGTTACTTATTACCAAGCCGTTCAAAACACCGGCCAATAAGGCCGCCGTTGGATTCGACAAAAGTTGGATTTTGGAAACACGCCGCTATAGAGAATCTCATCATCATCAAGCAATCACTTTTGGTTAACAAGGATATGAACCTTGATATATTCCGGTTGATCAGTGTCAAATGATATGACTCTATCAGATCGAAAAATAAATAGATGTTTATTTGGATTTGTGATGACGTTTCTGATAAAGATACTATGTTTGAGAGTCCTGGATTCAATCCATCAGCACAAAAAAATAGTTCGTTAATTATTGATAAGTTATTAGATAAGTGATAGGATAAAATTTCATGTGGAAATGGAGTATTTCTCTATCAACTCATGGAATTATTCATATATATTATGATAACCAAATTATGAAAAATGTCATTAATTTATGACAAAACGATCCTGAAATCATTAAATCTCAAATTTGGTAACTAAAGACAACATGGAATTTCCCTATAAAAAGGTTAACAGTAGGGCAACGGACTTTATAAAAAGTTAAAGAAAATTTTTAAAATTTAGCAATAATGAAACAGTTGACCTACATGTTAAAAATTCGAAAAAGTTCTGGTAAAACATATAGAGAAACTTGGGACGAGTGCTACTGGGCGACCCTACGTGATACGTCTCTGATGTGCAGGCCAGGAAATTTAGCCGGACTGTATGTGTTAAACCCGGGGGGGGGGGGGATTACTATCTTGAATTTGAAAGACATTAGTATAACAAATTACATTATGGCCCTTGCACGACAATTAACATCGGCCAAAAACTGCTCGTAGCTTATAAACAGAGTCAGACGAAATTCAACAAAATTCATCTCAACAAACATCAGATTACATATTTCATGCAGGGCTTAGGGCCCTCAGAAGGCCAAATTTCAAAGGACAAAATTTCAAATCTATGACTTATGAATCATTAATTTATGATAATTAAAAATCGAAGCTAAGAGTATTGTAAATATGTTTTGAATAATATTCTTGAGAAGGTAGGAACGACATAAACTTTTTTTTAAAACATTTTGTTTGAATTTACTTTTTATTGGTATGATACATTTGTATCCCATGAAAAAATATTAACTTTCATACAAAAACGAAATTATTCTTGAAGTTTACAGATGGACAACTTCAGAATGTACTATATTTGTACAACAGCGGTGTATACACACAACCAGTCCAGGAAAGGAACGAAAATTTCATAGAGCAAGGGGAAGGGAAGAAAATTGGACGGAGGCTGGGGATTAGCCTGTCAATCATTGAGATCCCCCCAATGCCGATTTTGTATTAAAAATCAGAAATTCAATCAAACTTGTGGTGAGAATTTCTCAAAAATATTTCATTCAAGAAAAATCAAGAATATAATTCTTAATTTTAAACTCGGAACTTGTCCAATTCCATAGTTTGGGGATGAAGGGGGTAGGAGTTTTTCGAATAACGCTTCAAAATTTTTAAAATAATTTTGAATATGTGAATCTCACTTAATAGCAAGTGGTATATCCTATCCACAAAGGTCTTAGATCAAATTGCCTAGGTAAAAATACAACATTGTGTGTTCAATTCAAGGATTTGATTGGTTGGTTGGGGCCCGTCTCCACTCTCGTTTGTATTTGGTTTGTATTTTTACTTGTATTTTTACCTGTAATTGGTTTGTATTTTTTACCTAGCATTTTTGATCTACCTTCTCGAAGTAGGATATTTATTTGGCAAGAAATAGTTTACATTTTTGTACTCATTTGTTAACAAAAAACTGATGAGCCTAAGGCGAGAATATTATATTCTTGGAATATCTGTTATGAGGCAATAATTTTAATACTGTCGGAAGTGATATACTATCTTAAGAAACCAGGCTACTATCGTTAATAAAAACCAGCATTTAAATTCCAATAAAAGGTATCCCGGCTTTCCAACATTTGTCTTGCATGTTTTAATATGTCATTGGAAATTGCCACCAAATCAATTGTTATGTTTTGAACGCAGTAAAACAACCCCAAAATGACAAAAATTCTAGAAAAATTTGCGTTTTTTCTTTAGAGTGGACTTAAGTATTTTTAGTTAGAGTGGAAATTATGATCCAAAAATGTAACGTTTTGTGTCAATTTGACACTAAAACTTTCAAAATATTCGGGTTGAAGTTAGCAACTTTGCTCATTCAGTGTATCCCCAGCTTTCTTTTGAGCTACTTTCAAAAATCGAAGCACATTTTTCTTCGAATATTTTCACTGACCTTAAAATTCCAAATATTTTAGATGTTTGGGGTCGCAATTGCTAAAAAACGCTTCCTATACAAAGTTTTTTGTATTAGAGACTAGGTTTTTTGCAAGAAAATTTTAAGATAAATTTTCAAATTTAACCTAGGAGGAGATGATGATTTTCCGAAAAAAAAGTCCAAAACCGGGATTTTGGACCGGGTTTTTTACATATTCTTGAATAAATATTAGCCACGTATCAACAAAGCGCAACTACAAAGTTTGGTATTACTAATTTATACAGGTTTGTAAAATTGGGTTTATTTCAAAATAAAACTGAGAGGAGATAGATTTATTCCGTTTTGGCTAGATGGCTTTTTGGTGCCGCTGATGTGTAAGGAAGTGTGGTCAATACAAAAAGTTTTAGCATATTTTTTTTCGCAAGTTGAAAGGGTAGTTCTAACAACAGTGGCTAATCTGAATAATATCATAAGCCCTGTTGGATTGATTATTTCATCGAGAATATTGTCAAATTAGGAGTGGCCGGGATACCCTTAACTCAACACACTACGTTTTTGCGAATAAGCATTCAAAACACGGTTTATTATTCTCAAAATGCCTTATTTCAAAGATAGTTCACAATGGTAATTTTTGCCTTTTCGGAAATTGTTTCAACAAATGGTAATGGGGTTTTCATTATAGGATCATGGGTTTCATTATCTTTGTTAACTTCATGAGGTCGAAGTTTAATCTAAGGGCATTAATTTCTGTTCTTAAATTTTGGTTCGAAGTTTCATGGTGCAAAGGTGTTTTGAATTAGTATCTTGAAATATTCAAAAACGCAAGCCTTTTCCCTTGTCGCTCCTTCCGGGGAAGGGAACAATTTACAAGGAGAAGAAGGGGGAACGGAGCTAGGGGAAGGAAAAAGGAAGGGGAAAGTCTGGGGGAACGTTGTCTTTTCTAAGCACTGCGCCACCAACTCCTTATATATGTGGACTCTTTAACTTTGCTTACTACAAAAAATCTGAATTTCACAAGGAAAATATTACTGGTTTCTTGCATAAACAAGTCATTTGGTGATTCAATTATTTTACAGATAAACAATATTTTTTCATAATTTAATTACAATTACCGATTCAAATATAGAAGTTCCCGATGGATATGTCTGACAGGTTCAGGATGCATTATCATTTAAGGCCAGTGTTCTTATTTCCATCGATCAATTTTTTCTCAACCCTTGGTTCATCCGTGGAAACAAAGCCAATCGATTCCTCGAAGTAAGCATTGATTGCAAGTAAATAAAAACTGAGTCGGAATTCTTTCGTTCCTGAAATCTGCAGATTGGAATGTGACCCGTGAAATCGCCGAATCGCCGCTTTGAAACTTGAACCCGAAACAAGGAAAAAACTGAAGTAATCGGATTACAATCATGCTTGATTTCTGAAGAGAAGGCTCAGTTTATTGATCGAAGTTGTTTAACGAAATGATGCAAATTAAAATTTGTCAGAAGCTACAATTTCCTGAAGGGGATTCCATTTATTTTCTCAACGGCAAGTTCCATTCTCAACAACGTTTACTATCTGCTTATAGCGCGTTGTTTCGAATGCCCACTGTTGTTCTAAGTGTTGTTTAGTGATGCTTGAGTGGATACACCGCACGATCAATTTAGCGGTTTCCAATACCAAACATTCCTTGCCTTTAAATATCAGACCATCAATAAGAACACTTGAGTTGGATTCGACACGACGCTATGAGATGAAATGTCTTGAGATGGGTTTCCGTTGAGAAAATAAGATGTCTGAAAAACCTATTGTAAGAAATGAAGAATGAATTGGCAAACAAAAGTAAAGAAATTTTTAGTTCATTTTGAAAGATATATTCATAATAATCTAAGATTTTTTACTCTCGTTGTCCCGTAGAACTTCGACGTTTCAGCAATCTAAATATTCGCGTATTTTTTGATGGTCAATAACAAGAGTCATTGCGTATTTCCGTCATATACATGATTCGTTCAGAGCTCTTGACATCAAAGTTCTACGGGGACACTTAAATTTTCGTTGTCGACTTGACTCAAGTTAACTGTTTTTTTTTAATTTCGAACTGTCTCTGGAAAAATAATATTCTTTTTACTAGAATTGATTTTAGAATAAGGAATAATTTCTTTATTGATTTTTCTAGCCTGGAAAAGTTTGGGCTATGATTTCTAGCCTACTGATGCAATTTTAAGGGCTGAATTGGCAATATTACAGAAATAGAGAACACTTTGTTTGAGGACTTTGCACAGGCCCTCCTAGTCAAAAACGGCAATGAATAAAATTTCCACCTCGGACACCCTAGTGGTCAAATTAAAAAATTTATTTTGCATGAAATTAAACGGCGATTTTTTGATCCCGATGCTGATGTAAAAGTGGACACCCTAGCTAGTTCCAATTCAAAGCCTGAATAACGCAATTTTTGTTTTCGTTTCAACAGCGAACACGGAATATTAATAATAATCAGTAATAATGTGAACCGATCAACATTTTTTCCTCCTGAAAAACCCATATTTTTAAACTTTCAAATTTTAAAGCGCCCTTTTTAATTTTATATTTTTCCCGATTTCAATTTTTTTCTTAGGGCACCCTAGTTTTCAGACTTCATTTTGTGTTTTAAGGCTCTGTTGAACCAAATGATTAACGCAACATAACCCTTTTTCTGATGGCGATAAGGGGGTGTCGTCGGTAATGAGGCATTTGGGTACTCGTTTTATTTTGATACATGGTCGTTTCATTTTGGTACAGGCCAGGAAAGCACTTGTTGAGGAGTTCGAAATATAAGTTTGAATTAAGTCGAAATTTCTTTGGATCTTTGAAAAAAATTGAAACCAAGTTTTCTGGAAAACGAGAAAGGGAATCCGTCACATTTCTAAAAATTTCTTTTAGAATGCAGGGTTTGTTGTTCAAATATATAAAAGGAAGTCATATTTTGATCGAAACATGGTACTACTCCTGGTAGCAGGCCATTGAAAATCAACAATTTCACTTTTTTATTCAACCCCCCCCCATAAAATTCATAATTCAACGGAAATAGTCTGCTCGATTCATTATTTTACTCGTTGCGGGAAATAAGCTATGGGAAAACTTGAAGCTGGAAATTTACGGCCTTGCATTTCTACTATTTTTATTTTATTTATGAGTTTCATATGACATAAGAGATTAAAACAGGTTATTTTCATTTCATACTCTTTAAATATTTTACTTTATCTTACTTCTTATTTACCTATTTCTTTGTGGGTTGATCTGTGTTTGTTGAAGGACGTGAAATCTTCAAATGAGCTTAGCTCCCCCTGTGTATTTGGGAAATGTCTCTGGAGACTGCAGGAACCCTTTATATCTTCCCAAGGTCAGTGATAATTCACACGCTCTTGACCAGTTAATTGGCGGTTTTATAATGGAAGGCAACCGGAATATACGTATTTAAGAGGTTAGTGATGTTTGGAAAAAAGATGAAATTAATAAATTAATATAAAATTACTCCTCGTTATTGGAAATTCATTAAAAATTGGCGAATTATTATTTTGCCTGCTTTTGTTAAAAAAGGATCAATAACGGAGAAGGTCGTTCACACATTGTCTAAATTCTTGAAACTTATTTCATATAAGTTATTGTGCGATAATGCCTAGGTCGACAATTTGGAATTAAAAAAATTAGTGGATCAAAATTTTAATTCCAACTTTTGCGAATTTTAAAATACTTTAGAAAATTACGACAGAAATTCCAAAAACATTTGTCGAGAAACCCAATATTCTAACTTTTTTAATTTTCTATTGACATTCCTCCAGCCTAAAAATGTCGCATTGAGGTTAGAATGTGAATTTTAAAAATTTGAGATCGTCCTTTGTATTAAGGGCACAATCCTGCCATGTAAATATTGATTTATTAAAATTACATTTCATACCTTTAATTATACCATTCGGGAGATTCCTTATAATTTTCCAAAAGTATACTTTTTATGTCGTCTTAAGACGATGGTTTTCAAAGGAAAAATTATTTTGAAGAAGACGGACTCGTCTTTCATCGATTTCTTTTGCTTTTGAAACAATTCGTGAGCCGTGAAAAATTAATATCTTTGATGAAAATCGGTTATAGAATTGTATGTTCTGTTAAAAAAATCAAAATTGCTTTTCAATTCTCATGAACAAGATCGTGTTTCAATTAAAACCCAGGGGGGGGGAGGAAATTTAAAAAATTTTTTCCCCCCAATGGGCAAATGAAACATGTTTGTATATTTATTTTTTTCTATTTTATTGCTGATTTTCCGCTCACGCTCTTTTTTAAACCATTTAAAAACAAATTGAAAATCCACCTGAAATTTATAATCCAGTTTAAATTATGAAACATTTTTAGCTAAAGATTTTCTGTTTTCCGCTAGGCTTAGATGTTTTTATATCACTTTTTGATTGCGTGCTAGACTGAAACCTGAAAGTCTTAGCATATAATCTTACATACAGATTCAACATACTTTAAATTTAATTAAAATTATTCATTTAGAAAAAGCCGTTTTAAAAATTTTGGCAAACGTGGATGTATTGTATTGTGTGGCATGAAATAACGTTTTCGAATTCTCGAACTGATATTAGATTATTGTCCTTCCAAGAGAGAAATAAATTCATCATGGGGTAAGGATATATAATTGTACCATATATAGTTCTAGTATGAATGAATTTTATATAATACCTGCTTCCAATCACCTAAAAATTTGGACGTTAACCATTTTGAATTTAACTACAAGCAAATAATTTTTTTTATGTTTTTTGGTCAAATAAGTTTCTTACGGATAAGAGGTGTAAGACGTTAATTCATTTCGATAATTTTTGCTGAAAAAAGGAAATATTATTATAAATCGTTAGGAAATTTAATCACGTGAGCAATGTTATTATATTTCCACTCAATTTTTGCTCAGAAAATAACCAAAATTTTTCACTTTTCAAAAAAATTAACAATTTTGTGACGAACAAAGCCAACGGCGGATCATCGAAAAACTGTTTACAAGGTTTGATTTAACTTTAACAGGAAGCGTTTGGCAAGCTTATGGGTTTCCATCTTGTATACTAATAATTCGACTTAAATGCTGAGAAAATATTGGTCTTCTATTTGATTAATAATGACAACTCTGGAAAAGCTGAGAAAAAATATGTTTCATCAAATATTAACGCTGGAACTTAAAGAACTGGTATAAATCGGAATATTAAACAATATAATGGCGGCAATAAACATTTAGTTTTGTCAGTGTATAACAGTCATTATTTTGTTCAAGATTGTAAAAAAATCTGTTTTAACTTTTCTCAATTTTCCTCTGAATTAAGATAAAAAGGTACAAAATTACCACTGGACAAGACTTCACGGTATGCTTACTTATTAAATTTATTATTATTTTTATATTCAAAGTCTTAATTAACTTCACGCTTCGTGTATTTTGAGCAGAAAAAGTTACAGAAATCCCCAGTATAGCACATTCATATTTCAGCGCATTTTAATAAACATAATTTGTTAACTATTAAATATCGGGTGAATCTTCATAAACACTTCTCAAGAAAATATACCAAGAAGTTTTAACTAAAGCTTAAGGGAGTTACCTCCTGAGGGTAGCAGCAATAAAGCCGACTGGCGTCAATTTAATTAACGAATATAATTAGTTGGTTTATTTTTTTGTGCTTTTTATCCTTATCTGAACCAAGATAAACGTGCATCAGCTCATGAAAATCATTTTTTATCTATTTAAGGAACGATTTGAGTTTAAACTTTTATTTTATAACTCGTAAAATTTTCGAAAAAATTCAAAGCATTATAAAAATTTAAAGCATTTTTCGTCCAAAATTTTTTCTGATTAGTTTCTTGAAATTTGGGAATAAAAACGAAATAACACCACTTTAACTTCTTTCATGCATGTTTACATATTTTCTGACTGCTGTTTGAAAAATCATGAAATGTGTATTTGTCATTTTGTTGTCGACTTTTTGGAAATATTGTAAAAATTTCCCCCAAATCAAGTCCAAAATTTTTATAGTCTAAAATAAAGCCAAATAACATGTAAAATTTAATAGTACCCATTTGATTTCCGTAATTCAATCGATGAAAAGGTCAAGCAAAAATTGTTTCTTAACTACTGATAACATTTACAACACTTGCTTGGGACACTGGTTTGTGCCATTGGGCACGCAATTTATGAAGACTTTATTTTTTTGAAAATCTATATAAAATTGCGGATGTGATAGACTACTTAACTTTCAAAAATCAGAACATTTTTTGTATATTTAAACTCAATTGAAGGTCAATTTTTTCCCATAAAAAGCTGTTTTTCTCTCTTTTTCATGGAAAAAAAACTTTCATATTAGAGAAATTTGTTCATGTAGATAATGATTTTCTCACTTATCAGTGCATTATACCCGAAAATGTCGGAAGTTTAAAAATATGGCATTTCAAAGAAATCCCACATCGGGTCAAGTTTGAAATGGCGTAGTTATAAAAAGGTTTTTTTGATATTTTTACAAATACTAAAGAATGTTGACTCATTTAAAATATAACCGTTTTCAAGAATTAACACGTTAATTGAAGATAAAAAATTTAAAAAAATAATTGTGACATTTTTTTTTTATAGATTGATCCGAAAAAATCTACCAATCTTCCACATCGCTGGTACCCCCTTAAGGGAGTGGGTGTCGCTGATTTGGGCCTCTTCCAAGGTCATTTCCCGCCAAACTAGCAGAAGTGATATTCCAAAAACATTTGTTACTAACAGAACCAACCTTCGCGGTAATTTTCAACTTAACAGTAATCTGATATAATCCCACCTACGCCGACACCTACACTTTTAAAAAGCCTCCTAAAAAGACACGCAGTTAGTGCCTACTCCTTCAATTTTTATTATTTTTTTGTGTCAGGCTCCGGAGAAGCCTTACGAATACTGCAACAGCGCTTTTGTTTTGGAATTTCGCTTTCAGCGGACAAAAACACGAAAAAACCAAAAATTTAAATTTTGAAATGATCAGTTTAGAATGCTCAGGCAAAAGCTATCTCCTCCACCAGTTTGCGAGATATAGTTTCGACTCATACCGCATCTGAAAGCACAAAACTTGTTTGACAATAAACTAGAGATTTTTTTCAAAATTTTGCTTCGGCGTCTCTTGTGGGCCATGTCAAGTTTTAATTTTAAGCCAAATTGTTTGAAATGGTCAGTTTGAGAGGCTCAGGCAAAATCTATCTCCTCCACCAGTTTGAGAGATACAGTTTCGACTCATACTGCATCTGAAAGCAGAAGACTTGTTTGACAATAAACTAGAGAGTTTTTTTCGAAATTTTGATTTGGCGTCTCTCGGGGGCCATGGCAACTTTTCATTTTGAGCCTTAATTTTTGACAAAATTAAGAAACCAGAAAAAATGCTTCAAAATAATTTTTTCCGTAAAAACAAACACTTTTAAGGATTTTGGTGCAATTTTTAACTCGGTAGCGTCAANTTTAAAAAAGCAAAAGCTTTCTTATTTCAATTAAAAAAAGAATTTTTTTTTTTTAAAAATTGGGTTTTTTTAAAAGTAAAACCCCTCCTTTTTTTTTTTTTTTCCCCAAAAATTTGGGGGGGGTTGGGGGAGATTAAAAAAAAAAAGAAAAAAAAAAAAGGCCCCTCAAAAAAATTGAAAAAAAAAAAATTTTCCCCCAAAAAATCCTTTGAAAAAAATTTTTAAATTTCGTGGGAAATGGCACCAAAAATTTTTAATCCTTTTTAGATCAATTTAAGTTGTATCCAGATCCAGTCCAATATTCCCGCCGCGGGCATACAAAATTTGGTACATTTGTTTTACGGACAACTACCCCTTCAAACTCTAATACAAATAATCCCTATATACACTTTGCTTAGAAGGCGTAGCCACACGTTAAAATCAACGTTAAAAAGAGAAGTGGCTACGCATTCTAAGCAAAGTGTATAAAGGGAAATTAACTGTTTTTGCAAAAACATTTGTTCAACTTTTTGTTCTGAATTATTTCAAATTTTTCTTACGCTTTTTCATGAAAGAGACCAACATTCAAATTATAAAAATATTGACAAAACGACTTATCTCTATAAAACATGTTTCCAAATTTAAACTTAACTATCTCTAACTACTAATCTTAAACTACTAATCTTTGTACCGCCAAAATATTGTTGTTAAAAATAAAGTTGATATTAGCTCCTGATTGGTTTTAACTTAATTTTGAGCCAGATGAGAAAAATACAATAAATTTGAAATTGATAAACGTGAATTTCATTTTGAAATAAACAAAAGAATTCTTAATTTCAAAAATAATAAATATAAATTAAAATTTTTAAAATTTTTTAAATTTCAATGAACGGCAATCTAATTTAGTCCGTTTAATTTTGCTTTTAAACCTAAACATTTAGTCTTTCGTTTTTAAGTTTACTCTCGTCCACCAATTTATCAGTCCCAAAATGACCGTCGAGTTTGGTGTACCCGCTCCTGAAATTTGAAAATGATATGAAAATATTTTCTCTTTTTTTTAATTTTTTTGAATAATTTCCTTATGTTTGAAAAAGTCAAGGAGTTTCAATCAAGGTTCATGCCATTGTGAAACATGATGAATAAATTAGTACCGCTTTGTAATTTAAGACTACCGTACCACCGTCTTATTTGAAATGATCAACGTAAGATATCTTTAAATTGCCTATCTTTCGAATTAAATGGGTTGATATTTTCTGTGATTAACGGGAATTTCAAATTTTTTTAATTATCTTAAGACTATTTCCCTTGCCCTATTTAGAATTTTTGCATCTATTAAATGTTATAATCTTAAAATTATTAATAATTTATTCGTTAAACCAACACTTATATTGATTAAACGAAATGCATTTTTTTTCGGAAAATCCACTCAAACAATTTCAAAGAATAATTATGTAAGATAGTAATTCGGCTATACTGTGATTCGCTATATATGACAGAAGAATTGAAAGTTTTGGACATTTTAGAATTCTAGAATTGTTATGGAATTGAGCTTCCGGTTCAATTAACAACATAAAATTTCTATTAAGACCATCGAAACAAAAAAAAATCTGCATTCTGGTTGGTACCATAAATTTATTATAAATATCTCTCATATACAATTTGACCAAATTTGAGGTTTTTTCTGATTTGAATGAAAAGTACTAATTTCGAAATAATTTTTTTATTACACATATACGTAAAATGATATTTTCTGAGCGATTCCCGCTACTTTTAATTCCCAAAATGAATACAACTCTAGAAATTTCGATATTTAATTAATATAGCCGAATTACAGTATAGCCAGAATTATTATCTTACAAATTAATTATATATAGAACGTTGTAATATCACAAAGTTTTTCCGCTTCGGAGTATCAACAAACGTTGATACAAAAGCCTTGCATGCTAGATTATTCAATGAATACTAATCAAAACAAAATTTCTTGGACATCAAAATTTCAAAAACATTTCAATTGGCGCGCAATAGCGAGGGATTCGTTAACGGTACTTTAAGATAAACGAGAAAAAAAAATACTGTAAAGCTTAAAAATTGATTCAAACGAAGTTAACCTTTAATGTATAATTAATTAGAAAAAAAGTTTTTGTTATTAATTTCACTTTATTAGATCAAAGGCAAACATGTATCAGCCCCCGGCACGGGCCCGCCGAGAGGCAAAAAAGTTATTTATTACCAAAATAGTTTCTGGCCAACTTTTTTCATTATAATTTTCTTTTTTTTACTATTTTTTTTAGCTTTTAACGTGAAAAAGCGACAGTATAAATACACTAACTATTTTGGTATAAAAATAAGAGTCAGCGAATGGACGGCGAACGCTTGACCTTTATTAATCCGCTTAATAATCCAGGCCTTTGTCGCTAAGCTATCCCATGGAAATTTTAATTATCATATCATAACTGCATCGCCCAATTAATTGCCTAGTTTTAAATGCCCAAATTTTCCCTCATTACAAACAATGTTTTTTGTGTTTTCAGTTTATTGTTGTTCTAAGTTAAGGAAGGCACGGCAAATATAAAAGTTGTTCAGTTATATGGGTCTTGAATTTCTGTTTGAAGGAATGTATTTACTAATTTGAGAAAATGATGTACAGAACACCAAAAAACTTTTTTTATAAAAAAACCTGCAACCCTCTCAAATTTCACGAACATTTTTTTGAAATTGCTATCTTTTGGCTGGAATTTTCAAATAAATTCAGAAATAGTTTCAAGCCAAATGATAGACAATTTTTTCGACAAATGTTAATTTTTTGGAAACGGGTCAATAATTTTCTTCAAATTTTTTCTGGGTTGATTTCAGCACATAAACTAATGTGGTCCAAAAATTAAAGAAAATCGGACCTGGTGGATTTTGGCGGACCTACCTTAATCCATAAGCACATAATTAAGCTTATTTTTAATTCGTTGGCGCCAAGACAAAAAAAAATTGTAAAAACTAATTAAGGCCTCGTGCATTTTGACAGATTTGCATTTTTTTCGATTTTTTTTCTGATAAGAAACTTTTGGCACTTCGAAAATTTCGGATGAAACGTTTTTGAACAAACGTTCGCATTATCGAGCTCATTTTGTATAATCTGATTTTCTTCAAATCAATTAATGTTGACGTATAAATCTTCTTTGAAAACACTTAAAACGCGCATTTGCCTTTCCATGGTGTCTAAATAACAGTAAATTTAGTTATTTTTTTTGTACTTAAGAGCCCTAAAATACGCTTTAATCGATAGTCATGGAAAAAATGTGGTCACCTAAGCGAAAATTAAAATGGCCCTTCAGAGAGTTTTTCTCGTTTGATTATAAAAAAATACTGTAAAAAACAAAAACAAAAATAAGGCATTTTTTTTAAATGTGTCGAACTTTTTTCAAATATTTCTCTAATTTGTCGAATTCGAAAAAGTTAAATTTGACCCAAAGTTTCTTAAAACAATAACCGAAAAATTCTGTAAATAAAAAGTTGCCTGTTGATAAACATTACTTTGGGGTATATTCAGAAGAATAATAACCCTGTAAAAGTTTTTCATCAAGACCGCATATCCGTATCTGTAACAAATGCACCGATGACCTTTAAGGGAGTAGGTGTCGCAAATTTGAGCCTCTTCCGAGGCCATTTCCCGCCAAACTAGCAAAGTGATATTTCAAAAACATTTGTTACTAACAGCCTTCGCGGTAATTTTGAATTCAACAGTAATCTGATACAATCCCACCTACCCCGACACTTACGCTTTTAAAAAGCTCTTAAAAAAGACACGCAGTTTGTACCTACTCCTTCAATTTTCATCATTTTTTATTATTTTTTGCGTGAGGCTCCGGAAAAGCCTAACAAAATAATGCAAAATTGCTTTTGTTTTAATTTTTGCTTTCGCGCCCAAAACAGCAAAAAAACGAAAAACAAAAATTATTGATTTAGTTATGATTTAATTCGAAAGTGCGCTCATTTGTTTTTCTTATTGACGCTACCGAGTTAAAAATTGCACCAAATCCTTAAAAGTGTTTGTTTTACGGAAAAATTTATTTTGAAGCATTTTTTCTGGTTTCTTAATTTTGTCAAAAATTAAGGCTCAAAATGAAAAAGTTGCCATGGCCCCGAGAGACCGCCAAATCAAAATTCGAAAAAACTCTCTAGTTTAGTGTCAAACAAGTCTTCTGCTTTCAGAATGCAGTAGAGTCGAAAAGTAATCTCTCAAAGAAAAAAATATTAAAAATTTTTCTGAGTGTCGAAAATAAAAAATCTTTTCTGCTTTCGCGCTCGAACAGTTCAATATTTCGCCAAAGTTTATAATACCGTTCTCAGAAACATTCAACTAACGAATCGTTTGGTTCACCTGAAAATGTCATACGATAACATTGATGTTAAAAAATAAATTTTTAAATCGTACTCCTGGGAGTTAAAAAATGAAATCGTCACATCAGACACAGCAATTTTGTTGACAATTATTACAAAAAACTATAGTGCACGGAAAAATAGTTTGTCATGTAGCATAAAAAAAACACAACTTTCCGTGGCCAAAATAACAAAAAACGGTCCTTTTCGTCAGTTTTGATACTTTTTAGTGAGAAAATTGAAAAAAATCGACAACAATTTTTAGAGCCTTTGAATTTCGCAGATAATATCTAATTTTGAAACATTTCCCAAATAGGACGAAAAAAAATACGGCTTTTTCAAGAATTTTTTTGCTCCTGGTTAACCTCATTACCGGTTGCTTTAACATGCTATCTTAAAAATATAATTCAAACCATCTTTCGAAGATCACGAACTAACTTATCAGATTGTTTTATTCACTTCCTATGTCTATGCCGAGAGAAATAAGCAATTCAAAAAGTCCATTTTGCCTATAGAACCCCTTTTAAGAGTCGTTCCACCATGTAGGTACAAGGGCCATTGAGAGACTTAATAAATATATTATATATATCGCTCATTTAAATAAAATATTCACAAGGTTTTGATATATTATTTATTTTCAGGTAATGAAAGCGAACAGGAATATTTAGTCAAAAAGTAAATCAGAGAATAACACATTCATTTGAACTCTCATTAAACTCAATTGTGACCATTTTGAATGTTTAATTTGAAAAAAAATTATTAAATATTTCTCACGGTTTTTTACGGGGTGGACATCCATATCATATGGTTTTCACTGTGATTAATTATTCATGTGGTCAAACATTAATTTTTTCAGTTACATGTATTAACATGTATATTCATCATGAATTTATTTATAGAAAACGCTCGAAGGACATTCACGGCGGGGCAAATTCTTGGGCGAAAAACTTTGATCTTTGAAAAGACGGGATATTGGTTTGAGAAGCTCCGATGACATTGTCAGATCCTCAAATGCTACAAATGTCCTGAGAGCATTCCTCAACTTTCAAAATGATCAAGATGTCTTCAGAACGTCTCTTTACTTTCAAAATGACCCAGATGTCCTTGGAGCGTTCCCAAACCGGAATCCTGCCTCTTCAAAGATTAACGTTTTTCTCCCGAGAATTTGCCCTGCCCTGGAAGTCCTTCGAGCGTTCTTTATCAATATTTAAAATATTATTGTTCGAACCAAAGTTTTTCTAGATAGTACCAGGGTTTGATACACTTGAATAAGATCGAATGGATCTAGTCGGAAAAACCGATCCAACCCATTTTTTGCGAAAGCTTTCGATTGGACCCAATTTTTATAGAAAACCACTTATCTAATCCAATCTAATTTCTTCAAAAATGAATCAAATATTTTTCAAATCTTGGATTAAATATTAATGTCTTCAACAAAGCCCACTCAGGCTAACAAAAAATTTTAACTTCTCTATAATTAATTTCAAAAATTGAACCCAAAACTCAGTCGGAATAATTATTCTCAATATAATGTACTTGTTTTTATTCCCTTTCGAGAATTGGTCACTTCTTCAGTTAAACGTTCGACAAATTATAAAATTTTCAAATAATTTTTTTTAAAGCATAATTAATATTGTATAAACTAGTTTGTCAAATGTTCTTAGCATTTTCGTCTATCAACATGTATATTATCAGCACTTTTGTTGTTATGTTTGCTTCTAGTTCTCATTCAGGAAAAGTTTCAACGGTTGCATTTGATATTTTTGACGAATTTGAGCTAAAAATTAATTGAGGGTGTCCAAGGTCAAAACTGCGTTTTTCAGATTTTCTTTAATTTATCCTAAAAAGTTTAGAAAATTTTTCGACAAAATTTTTTTCTTTAATTTTGACCACTGGGTCGCCTAAAAGCGAATTTAGTTTTGCGGCGAACTGAATCGTTCCTTGAAGGGTTTTTTTGTTGAAATTAAAAATTAGTTGAATTGATCATTTTATAATTGAAAATAATCGAAAAAGGAAGGGTTTTTGCCAGTTATTTGAATGTTTTTTTCACGGAATTGATCAAATTAAACCATAAAGTTTAGTTAAAAACTTAGGAGAAATGAACAATTCTGATTTGTTCGAATTTCAATCAATCAAACGGCTAAGACTTCGTGATTTTTAAACATTTGACTAATAGTTAGTCTTGATTTCATCAAAATTGCTCGCTGGAAATTTTATCCAGACCTCACTCTCATGATTGAAAAAATTGCTATTTTTGAATATTAATCTTTCAAGATTTATTTTAAAAATATTTTCATGAATTTTATTTTTTGCATTAAAATGAAACTCTGCAGCTTATTTGTTTACATGCTTATCTTTGGTTTGAGGACTTGTCAACCTACGAATTTATTGTGAATAGGCGAATGAGTGTTTCAACAATAAGAAGCTCTGTATCCCGGAACACTTCTCGGACGTCAGGAAAAAGTGATGTCAGTATTTTATCGATTGCTGATGTAGGCGTAGATAAAGAAGAAGTTATAACTTTATAAAAATGTTAACTGTCCGACGGCCAGAAAAAATAAATATTCTGTTGTTTTATAAACTGTACATTCTTTTTTCTGATAAATAAATTGAACTATTTTTTTTTCATATTTAGGAAAAAATTGTCTATTATTTTTTTCATAGAGTTAATTCCTGCTTAGATGCCCGAAGTCAGAATTGATTTTTTTAAGTGTTCTCTTAATAACCTTCGATTGTTCGGAAATTTTCCAGACAAAAAATCATGCTACGACTTCAAAATTTCGAAAATAAATTTCCCTGATTGCTGCTGTTTCCTGCTGACATCACTGTTAAATCTTAAATGGAGTTCCGTTTTTTTTATCTTGATGAAAACATTTTGATCCGAACAGGGTTTCTGGTTCATTTTTTATTTTTTTTTACGTTTCCAAAAAACTCTCAGAACCAATTCCTTTCATTTTTCTGGCTGAGAAAATTTAGAATATTTTATTTTCTATGAACAAAATTTGTCGATATTGAAATTTTCTGTTAAATTTTTTCATTCTTTATCAGATTTAATAAGACTCATTAAGATTTTAATAAAAGATTAAATAAATTTGATTGTGTTTCATTCGAAATTGTAAAATAACTTCACTACAAAATTTATATAGAATTGTGATGGTCTGTTATAAATTTTCGAATTTTTTTGTTCAAAATTTGTCGAAAAACAGGTATGATTAGTTCGAAAATTTTTAACGTCAAAATAATAAAAACCACGTTCGAAAGTAATACAATATGTCACAATACTTGAGACTTCACGCATGTGACATATGCGCATGTCTGATCCATAATTAAGAATTTCACGATTTCTTAATGAAGCATAAAAGTTGCAATTACGATTTTGTCTATAAGTCAATGATGATAAGAATAATATTGTTAACCGTTTTTCTATGTGGTTAGAACTTATATAGCAATAAAAAGTTAAAATATAGCTACAAAGTATTCACATCAGTTCAAGGGGTTTGCATAAACCCGGCATCCTGGAGTCAATATAACTTACGAAAATAGTAAGTCAGTATATTTTGTCATGCTTATTGGTTTATTTCAAAGATAGGGAGCACCCTCATGAGGAAATTTTCAAATTTTGAAAAAAAAACGATTGGATAGTGTTCAACATCAAAAATAAGGGACAGAGCCAAAATGTGAGGTCAGTCACGTGACCAGATTTTTTTTAATTTTATCGTGAATAGAAAAAATCGTCAAACTTGGGGTCGGGCTAGAGGAGAAACGAGTCATAGTAAAAAATAATCTGAAAACGTATTTGAAATCTCTGAAACACTCTTCATCGTTCATTTCTTTTTTTTCGAATTTCGATCTAGGGAGCGCAAGAGAGCTAAATCGTCTAAATCGACGAATTGATCACTGTAAGAACACAACTGTTGTCAGAGTCCTTAAATTTTTGTCATTGTTGACAAATGTCATGAGGATCATTTTCGCAAAATTTGAGAGTCAAATTACATGTTTCCTTGGTTTTATGAGTTTTTTTGTAAAATTTAGAAATTTTATGACCTTTTTTTCATTTTTTGCTATATAACTGGGGGTCTGTCTATTAGACAGACGGGTGATAAATTCACACATTTTGTAAGTTAATTAAGGTCTTTATAAATGTCTCTAGTGCGCTTTTCTGTTTTTTTTTAAATTTTGATCTAGGAAGCGCAAAAGAGCAAAATCGTCAAAATCGAAAAATTGGTTACTGTAAAAACACAACTGTTGTCAGAGTCCTTATATTTTTGTCATTGTTGACAAATGTCTTGAGGATCATTTTTGAAAAATTTTAGGGTCATATTACATATTTCCTTGGTTTTATAAATTTTTAAGTAAAATTTGGAAATTTTTTGACCGTTTTTCTTCCATTTTTTGCTATATAACTGGTGGTCAGTCTATTAGTTAGACGGGTGATAAATTGACATATTGATAAGTTAATTACGGTCTCTATAAATGGTTCTAGTGCACTTTTCTTTTCTTTTTCAAATTTTGATCTAGGGAGCGCAAGAAAGCAAAATCGTCAAAATCGACGAATTGATCACTTTAAGGACACAACTGTTGTCAGAGTCTTTATATTTTTGTCATTGTTAACGAATGACTTGAGGATCATTTTTAAAAATTTGAGGGTCATTTTACATATTTCCTTGGTTTTATAAATTTTTAAGTAAAATTTGGAAATTTTTTGACTGTTTTTTTATTTCTTGCTTTAAAACTCTATGCAATTTGACAGATTTCATAGAAAAAATTAATATAATCAAAGCAATTAATCACTGCGAAAAGCAATATGATTTAGACATTTGTAATTAGGGTTAGCTCTCTTGTTTTTTCAACGTTTTTTAACACAGATTTCAAAAACTTTTGATTTCTTTCTATACAATTTCATGATTTGAAAGAGTTTTATCAAGTTCAAAATAAAATATCGAAACGTTCCTTGAAATTTATCTTATATTTCATGTTTTATACAACACAGCTCAAACAATTATTAATTTTTAGTAGCCATCGATTCTTATCATAATTTCCCTTCATTTGTTGCCAAACGACAAAATCTCATGGATAAAGCCCTAAATAGACAATATCTTGTAAATAAATGCAAAATTCGTAAAGAAGAAGTTTGCTTTCATAGAACTGCATATTTCAGACGTTACTTTACTATTCTTCCAGCAAACTTAACAAAATGGGGAAATGTTTCAGTTCCAACAATCAATGAAAAGTTTCTATGAATCTCCAGGAAGTCGAATGATTGTTTTCGAATCATATACGCAAGCAATTTAAGTTTCTGCTCTGATTTGCAATGTCTTAACTGCTTTAAATGTTTTTTCGAAAATGTAATCGTAGATTACAAACCAATTATTGAGAAAAACTTTTCACTGTTGAACAACATTCTTCGACTGCACAGTAAAAAAGAAATGCTAGATACTCTGAAGATATCCTTATGATATCACATTTTTACAAGAAATGTAATTTAAAGAGTCGAACTTTGAATGATTAATGAAATTATGTAATCAGGTGATCAATCAACATTCAAATTTCACATGAATCTTCATTATTTACTTATATACATCAAACATGACCTACATTCACTGTGAAACTTGTCGAAAACGACGCAAGAGAAATCGGAAAGATTGATTATGCGAGTCACTGGCAATTGTCGGAGCAGGGTTCTGTTAATTTAATTCTGGCATACAAGTAATTTTATTATAAATTTCAAATAAATGGGCTGTTGACAACTTGAAGCTTAAACTTTCATAATGGACCTTCAGAATTCTCCCAATATACACATTATGGACTGAAACGAAAAAAGAAAGGATGTACGAAGGTATGACATGTTTTGGGTCATTATTTGATTTACGAAAAATTATGTTTGTTAGCATTTTTACGAATTCGGACAATGAAACCAAAACACCTTCAAATTGCTTGACGGACCTGAACGGTCATTTTGTTTCAGCTGTTTCTGGATTTATTGACCGCTCAAGCCAAAATTTATAGATAGTATCGATCGTTGTGTACGCTGAGCATGCGCTTCAGTCATATATCTGACTTACTCATTTTTCAGGGGTTCAAAAGCAAACTTAAAGCTAATCCCGTTCTAATCCTTCAAAAAAGTTTATATTCAAGTAAAAGATCTTTTTCTGATAATATGAAATCATTTTATTCAATTATTCAGTGGCAAATCTGAAAGACTGTGAGACCACTATCTGTGCATAGCGAAACTGTATTTGCTGGGTAGATGCATATTCTTGACAAGTTTCAAGTATAGCGGCGATCACATGAGGCTTATCCGATTGCGCAACAAAGAATATGTTGTCAAGCGAAATTTATAGAAGGAAGGTTCTCTGGAATCCAAATATACAATGTCAGCACGCCTATCAACCAGAGGAAACGATATTAAAACGTTCATTGTTTCCGAGGGCATCAAAGCTACTCAAATTGACTGATTTATTGTCCAATCACATCAATAAACAACATGAAACACTGTTAAACTTTTTCATCATTTGAATTATTTTTTGCAATCAAATCTGCTCAATATGCTTAGAGTTTTATTATAGCAAAAATAAAAAATAAACCGTTCAAAAAAATTTCAAAGATTTGACTTAAAATTTATAAACACCAAGGAACATGTTAATATGACCCTTCAAAATTTTCAAATGATCCATCAAGACATTTGTCAACAATTGACAAAAATATTAAGTGACTCTGCCAACAGTTGTTGTCCTTACAGATCCAATTCGTCGATTTTGGACAATTTTGCTCTCTCGACGCTCCCTAGATCAAAAATTTTATATAAAAAGACAGGAAAAGCGCACTAGAGACATTTCATAGAAACCTTAATTAACTATCAAATATGTCAATTTATTACCCGTCTGGTCGAATAGACTGACCCTGTAAAGGTATCATATTCCTGAAAATGGTGGAAAGGACCAACCGGGGCTCGAACCCGGGGCTCTATCATCAACGACCGTCATGATTTCCTAGGTCGTTACCAACTACACTACGTTGCCGGACATTTCGAGTCGGATATTTTCTCATATGGCGCGAATAAGTCGCAACGACTAATCGCTCGACCTAATCGCTCCTTACACCACCAGTTACTTATAGCAAAAAATGAAGAAAAAAGTCGAATACATTTCCAAATTTTACTCAAAATTTAATAAAACCAAGGAAATATGTAACTATGGGACCCTCACATTTTTTCAAAAATGAAATCTCAGTAATTTTGTGAACCAATAACAAGACATATAGGGACTCTGACAACAGTTGTGTCCTTACAGTGATCAATTCCTCGATTTGGCTCTCTTGCGCCTCCCTAGTCCAAAATTAAAAAAAACAGAAAGCGCACTAGAAACATTATAGAGCACCTTATTAACTTATCAATATGTCAATTTAGTTTACCCGTCTGTCTAATAGACTGACACCTAGTTTATAGCAAAAATGGAAGAAAAAAGTCATACAATTTCTAAATTTACTTGAAAATCTTATAAAAACAAGGAAAATGTAATTGGACACTTCAAAATTTATTTTAAATGATTCTCAAGACATTTTTCCACAATGACAAAAAATATAAGAACTCTGACAACAGTTGTGTCCTTACGTGATCAATTCGCGATTTAGGAACGATTTAGCACTCTTGCGCTCCCTAGCATCAAAATTTTTAAAAAGACAGAAAACTGCACTAGAAACATTTATAGAGACCTTAATTAACTTATCAACTATTGTCATTTATCACCGTCTGTCTAATAGACTGGACCACCAGTTATTCGGAAACAAGCCACGTGAAAGCAGTGTTTCAGAGATTTCAAATTATGTTTTCAGATTATTTTTACTATAACTACGTATTCTCCTCTAGGCCGACCCCAGTTGACGATTTTTTCTTATTTACGATTGAAATAAAAAAAAATCTGGTCACGTGACTGACCTCAAATTTTGGCTCTGCCCCTTATTTGTGATTGCTGAACACTATCCAATCATTTTTTTTTCAAAAGTGGTTGAAATTTCCTCATGAGGGTGCTGCCCTATCTTTGAAATCAACAGTAGGCTTATCTCCTGAGCAGAAAAAAAGTGCGATAACTCCCAATCTTTAGAGCTTAGCTAAAAGTTATAGAATAACGTATATAGATTACGTAAAGTTATAGATAGCTAAATTAATAGGATAAATTCCAATGATGATTGCCAGTTTCTGGTAGCCAAGTGGGGATCTCTTCACGTATTTAATTAAAACATTTTTTACCAAAATACCTATTTTTTTGACCGTTCACGCCTCATTTTTATAAAGTGCATTTTTTTAATATCAAATTTTTTCCATGACTTCTATTAAACTAGATTTCTTTCATTTTGTTTCTAATGAATTAAAAGTTATGTCTGTCTTTTTGTAAATACAAAAAACAATATTAACTTATACTTAAAAAAAGAACTCTCAAATTGAAAATACTTGAATACATTATCTGTTACAGGTTACCCCAAGCAATCAATCCGTGTTAGGTACCCTTTATATCTGTAGAGTTACCTTTTTTAATAGTTTCAGGTAACTCTAACAGAGTAACTTACTGTACATAAAATCATAAATCAGTTCCACCACCCAATTTTTAAACTGAAAATCACTTCACACCATAAAACTTGATAGCATTTATATCACCCACGGTTAAAACCTCAAAATTACTATAAAATTGTAATCTTTGTTATAAGTACATCTGTGAATGTGACGCTTCGATATACAGAGGAAACTCACCAAATACTTCACCACTAGCGATTAAAAATCACCGGGACGGTAAGTCCGTTTGTCTCATGAGCATATTCTCGCCTTTAAAGGAGTGGGGTCGTCGCTGATTGGCTTTTGGAGACCATTTCACGCCAACTAGTGAAGGTCATTTCCGAAAAACATTTGTCACCTACGAACCAACCTTCGCTGTAAATTTCAACATAAAGAGAATCTGATACAATCGCACACACACAAACATTGAAGGCAGTGAGCTGTCGCAAAACTTTGAAGGCCTCTTCCAAGCGTCCTTTCTGCCAAACTAGGAAAGTGATATTCCAAAACATTTTGTAACTAACAGAACCACACTTCGCGGTAATTTTAAAACTTAACAGTAATCTGCTTACATCCCACTATCGCCGACACCTTACGCTTGTTAAAAGAAGCCATCCTAAAAGACACGCAGTTAGTGCCTACATCCTTCAATTTTCATTCATTTTTTATTATTTTTATGTGTACAGGCTTCCGGAGAAGCCATAACGAATAAATGCAAAAGGCTTTTGTTTTAAAATTATTGCTAATTCAGCGGACAAAAACGCGAAAAAACCAAAATTAAATTTTGAAATGGTCAGTTGGGGCAACTCAGCAAAAGCTATCTCACTCCACCAGTTGAGATACATTTTTCTCGACTCAATACTGCATCAGGAAGCACAGGCTGTTCAACATGCATATAGAGCGTATTTTTTTGAAAATTTAGCTTCGGCGCTCTTGGGGGCCATGTCAAATTTTCATTATTTAGCCAAAATTTCGAAAATGGTCAGTTTGGGACGGCTCAAGGCAAAAGCTATGCTCCTCGTACCAGTTATCAGAAGATACAAGTTTCGGTCATACTGCACCTGAAGCACAAAGCGCTTGTATTGACAAGCCATTAAAGAGTTTATATTTAAATTTTTATTTGGCGTCTCTTACACGATCAACTTTTCATTTGAGCCTAAATTTTTGAAATCTCAGTTGGAAGCTCAGTCAAAAGTATCTCATCGCACAGTTTCGGGATAAACATAGCAAAGCTGAACATCACCAAACCTTCTGCATCTTGAAAGAAACAACTCTTCCGGTGAATTATAAATATCAACAGTAATCTGATACCAATCCAACTCCGCTCACCCACCTACCGGTTTTAAAAAGCCTCCTAAAAAAACCACTCAGAATGAATTCTTCCTTCAATTTTCACCATTTTCATTATTTTTTTGTTGTGCGCTCCAAGAAGCCTGACACATAGGCATACTGTCCTTTACTTGGAATTTTGCTCTTTGGCGGACAAAACGCAAAAAAGATAAGTAAAATTTTTTGAAATCCTCAGTTTGAGGAAGCTCAGTCAAAAGGTATCTCTCCACCAGTTATCGGATAAACAGCAACGCTGATATCCCAAAAACTTTTGCATCCTGAAGGAACAACTCTTACGGTGAATTGTAATTTAAACTAATATGATACAATCCCACTACGGCCTACACCTAACGCTTTTAAAAGTTCCTAAAAAAACACTCAGAATCAAATTTTTTTCTTCAAAAATTTTATTTTTGGACTACAAGTGATACATGAACACTAAAATACGTTATAGTATGCATTTTGAAAAAATGAATATTAACTCCAACGGTGTACAACTTGACAAGACTGGACAAAACTGAGGATTTCAAAAATTTTACTTTATCTCTTCTTGCGTTTGGTTGTTCACGCCAAAGAAACCTTCCAAGTAAAAGGACCAGTAATACACTACATGTGTTGAGCTTCTTTGGAGGCGTCACACAAAAAATAATTGAAAAATGCGTGGAAAAATTGAAGGAGAAAATTCATTCTGAGTGTTTTTTTAGCGAGGCTTTTTAAAAAGCGATGGTGATAGGACTAGGTGGATTGTATCAGATTACTGTCTAAATTACAATCACATGTAAAGATTGTTTTTCAGATGCAAAGGTTTTTGGGATCATCAGCGTTGCTAGTTTATCCAAAACTAGTGGATAGAGATACTTTTGACTGAGCCTTCCCAAACTAGATTTTTCAAAATTTAGGCTCAAAATGAAAAGGTTGACGTGGCCTTCAAGAGACGCCAAATAAAATGTAAAACTCTATATAATGGATGATCAAACAAGGCTTAGTGCTTTCAATGCCAGTATGGCCGGTAAACTGATATATCTTCCTAAACTGGATAGAGGAGACTAGCTTTTGTCCTGCAGCCTCCCAAACTGACCATTCGAACAATTTTGGCTAAAAATGAAAATTGACATGGCCCCCAAGAAGACGCCGGAAGCAAAATTTCAAAAAAAACGCCTCTAATGCAATTGTTGAACAAGTCCTGTGCTTTCTGAATGCAGTATTGAGTCGAAACTGATATCTCAAACTGGTGGAGGAATAGCTATTTGCCTGAGCTTCCCAACACTGACCATTGCAAAATATTAATTTTTGTTTTTTCGCGTTTTGTCGTGAAAGCAAAATTTAAAACAACAAGCGCTTTTGCATTATTCGTTAGGCTTCTGCCGGAGCCTGACACAAAAAATAATAAAAATGATGAAAATTGAAGGAGTAGGCACAACTGCAGAGTCTTCTTATAGGAGGCTTTTTAAAAGCGTAAGGGTGTCGGCGTAGAGTGGGGATTGTATCAGAGTACTGTTAAGTTTAAAATTACCGCAAAAGGTTGGTTCTGGTTAGTCACAAATGATTTTGGAATATCACCTTTGCTAGTTTGGCGCAGAAAGACTTGGGAAGAGGCTCAATTTTACGACACCCACTCCCTTAAAGGATATTGTGGGTGCAGTAAGTTATTGATCAACCACGGTCTCAAAATTCGGTATTCATTTTCTTGTATCCGACCATCCGCACACGAGAATTGATTTGCAAGCAAAAAAAGTTTCAATTACTAATCGATAACTAGTTCTAGAATAATCGGATTTGCTTGCAAAAATTATTTATTATATTAAAATGCATAGACATAGGATAGTCCTCAAATCACAAGAATAATAAATCACAGCAAAAAGTACACTAAATGAAGTATGTCAATATTAACTCGTTTGATTTTAGACATTTGAATCTGTACCCAGACTCGATTCCGGCAAACTAGGTGACCAATTTTTATAATCGAAGCCATTAAGCCAAAGTTTCATTATCAACATACATTTTTCAATAGCCTTAACATAAATATTCAGCAATTTGCTAACAATTAAAAAAATTAAATTTAAACGAATTAAAACGGCATTTATGAAGACAAGAACGACAAAAAGTTACGAAAATGACCTCGAGTGGACAAACAAAAATGCAATAATTGAGAATAAATTAACTTTAACTTTATATTTGAAATTACTCATAAAACTTCAAATAGATTTTCTATCCGCTCATGTTAAACATAATTATATGTTTTCTTACAAATTCTCTAGTAAAATTTCTTTTAATTTGTTGTGAAATATTTATTTCCGTGACTAAAAAGATTAACTCATTTGTCATGCGTTTACGATCTTATGTAATATTTTTTCCATGTTTTGACTTCTAGAATGCTCTATTATAAACCGGAGGGGCCATACTGATAATGCAATTAAAAGTCTTAAAAAAATTCGTTACGTTCTTTTTAAGGGGTCTTCCGCAATGATATTGAGTACCCTTTATGAAAAAAATATATACAGGGGTGCGGCGTTATAGTTAGAAAGTTCGTCGTCAACCAAACCCCGGCATAGTACAGCGATTAATCACGGACTCCTACGCCTACTTTACTAACTATACGCGTACTTACATGGGAAAATGTGAGCTCTCGCAATTTGGTCAATTTGTTCAATAATCTAGAGTCTAACCACAACTTGCGTTAAACCTATGCTAGATATACTTTTGATTTCATCAAAAAAAATGAAAATAAGCTTAATTTAAAAAACAAATGCATAATTCTCAAAGAAGGATTTCAAGAAAATAAGACCACTGCTAAAAAAAAAAACTAAATACATTTAATCAGTCAAGAAGCAGAAAATACCAAGGTCTATCTTCGAAAGTTCACGCAAAGAAAGTTCTACGAAACAAATTTCCTGAAGCCTACAACTTGTGGTCATCCCTACACAAGCACTTTTTCATTAGAAGAATCCTCCAAGCGAGACATATCAACCACTAACAAACACGCACGACTTGCAGAAATATATTAAAAAAAATAGACAAAACAAAATATTTGCTTAACTAAGGAAAACACGACATAATAACGCCGAAAATACAATTACTTAACAGAACAGACTCTAATTATAGGACCACAACTCTCTAAAACATAACCTGCAGTTACTCAACGTCATATAGACAAAAATTAACTAATACAAATACAATACAACGACTTTCATTAACACGTATTTTAAACCCGTAGAGCCCTATCAAGTAATAAGTAGCGTAGTTCACAATGTGAAAAACTACGAAAACCGTTAAAAGTGAACTATTTGTGAAATATCTTGACTATAGGAACGATTTGAAAAAAAACAGCAAACAACCCTATATACATATTTAACACCACCCTCCCTAAAACTATACGCCAGCACAAAAAACACACAAAAGAGAACCAAATAAATTTAAAATTTTACAAACAGCAGTAAGGCTTATTATGCAGGAGGCATTACAGTAGGATTTATATCTGGGTACAAAACTATACGCGCTATAAACTAATCACCGCCGCACACCCCCATACCCTTAACAGAATACAAAATATCCCAAAGTAATATTGAAAAAACGATACTCAAATTAACGTCAAAAAAACCAATTCCAAAGGGAAGATCACCACTCAATACAAACGTTTTTAAAGAGCTTTTTCAATCACATTACACGCAAAGTCAGACTGAATAAAAATCACGTGAACGACCAAATAATCCAAAATTAAAGAGCATTTAAAAATGATAGCTCCATAAAAAAATCCTTATTTCTTAGAAACACAATCGATCACGATGACTTTTTTGATATCATTATAGTATCACATACATAAATTAGGTGTTTCATAATATCCCAAAATTCATATTTTCGACAGTAATTCGAAAGTAACTATTATGATATGTACTCTGAGCAAACCAATATTCATTCTTCTTGCCAAGAGTCACAAAACCAGTTAGATACAAATTTTATAGGAGTTATGTGTAATTAGAAAAACGAAAGTATTCTAAACAACTCACATCAAAGAAACAAATTTCACACCTAATTTCACAAACTGATCTTAAGCATTTCTTTCTGAAAAACAAAACTAATATAACCTTATGAAACGACACCTATATAATTTAATTAGAAATATTACCAGAGTCACAGTAGATAACAATTTTTTCTGGCTATTGAGTAATAAAATGGAAAAAAAGATCTTAAGAATTAATTTTATTCTCACAAAGAATTACAAATGGGAAAGGCTTATTACTTATGGGGATTCCAAACATAATCTAGACCAAAACAATAAACAAACAATAGATCAACAAAAAGACCTTAAAAATTATAATCAAAAAAAAACGAAACACACAACAGTTACCAATTTTGATCTCAAGTTTAATCACCAAAAACTATTAATAAAAAACAAAATGAATAAACATTGTAATTAATAAGATATAAGACACATAGAAAAAACGTAAAAAATAGCACGATATTTTAAATGGTGAACAAAAATGAGATCAAACATAACATGCCGGAAATCACTGCAGATCTAAAACAGAAGTATAATAATATTATATATTAATGTATAAAAAAATATATGTCCTATATTTCATATTTCAATATCTATTATAGCCTACTACAAAATAGTAAATAAATGGCGCGGACATTATAATCAACACTAAAATCAAAGTAGAATGCAGCAGAAAATTAACTGAAAGAGAAAAAATATAAATATAAAATTTAGTACAAGAGCAATAATAAAAATAATATTACTCCAGAATAATCGAGAAATGACTTTATATAAGAAAAAAAAAAATCGCATGTACCGTTCGTAGAAGTATAAACCATTTTTATTGATAAAAATAATGTCAACATAATTATTCCTATATTCCATACCAACAATATAGACCAATGCCATTTTCAAAATAGAAAAATTCTACAGACGAATTAAGCAAATGCATCTTTCAAAAAAAAATCTTGCAGGACTACATTGAATAGAGAAATCGTCTTTTCCAAATGACAAATATCTCAAGGCGATTATATGTACATTTTGGGAATACGAAGTAGAGATATGAAGTAATAACTTCAATGAAAGAGAAAAAGCCCAAGCAATTAAGGTATTTATCGCACATCATACAGCGGTCTGAGATTGTATATGTTGACTAGAATTATATTCAATTTAATAACAAATTTCAAGGTTACGGAACTACAAAATGATGCATGAAAACGGAGAATAATGTGGGTGCTAAAAAATCACAGCAATGTGCTGGGGAGAAATAGCTCCTTTTAAAACTCAAATATATTTGTGTGTGTAATTAGTGGACATACTACAGCTTCTTTCCTTGCAATCCTCGTAGCTCGTAACCTTGAAAGTTAAATTGATAAACCTCTTCTAAGAGCAAAATATTTAACCAACACAACCGCTAAAAATTCATAACTAACTCTGCTGCTTTTTTTCTTCAACTTGAAGTTTAACTTTCATCATCCATGATAGACGACAACAATAACTAGATGACCGATAAAATACATAATCAAACCATCTGACAGTCAAGAAAACACATTCCTCTACCAAATGAAGCACTGCAGAAAATTATTATTACCATTAACAATTTAATTCGCCGAAGAAATATTATTTTTGAAAATTTGCAAATAGCATATAGTCTACATATAGGCAAATGTACTAATATTTACAAAAACCCAAGTTTAACTCAATCGATTACCGCCACATTCTGCGAATTCTCTTTTCTCTTTTTACAATAAAATAATTCCTACGATATATCTTAGTAAAAATATCTAGTCCATGAACAAATTTTAATTAATAAATATATCAAAGCTCCTTCTCGCAGATCACTATATTGACTAGTATTTACTGCGCGCCCATAATATCCACTTGATTAGGCTAAAATGAAAATATTGAAAAAAATGCAAAAATCTTAACAAATTAATATATTGAAAAAATACTTTCAATTCTAGTGTAACTTTTTTGCTGTGTTATTCATATCAATTTGTGGATTTAGAGACTATCCATATGCTCATAGATTATAATAAAATAAATAACCATAAACATGTTTTGCCAAAGCACCATACGATATTCTCGAAAAACATGAGATATATTCGAAGCGATAAAGTATGAAACCCCTATTATTTTTCCTAATGCAATACAAAAATTTCTCGTGTGACGAGAATAAAGGAAAATCGGAATAACAAGAAACAAATATAATACCAAACAATTTACGATGAAACCGTAGTACGAAAAATAACTACTAAGCACCCACAAATACCCCTTAAGAGGCTAGGTACGTCGACTACAAGGTTTCTTTAAATAAGCTATGCTCGGAAAACAGATAACCCAAATCACGATCGGCACACCAACTTTTACTCTTCTCTTTAATACCTAATTTACAACAAAAAAAATCTTGCATCCTAAAAACAATCCAAATTAACGCCGATGCGCCTGAATCACAATCAGAAACCGATGCCCTATAACAAACTTATGACGGGAATTATATTATTTACCACAAATGTATCTCCTCCACTGAAGTTTTTACGTTCAAAACAAGAATATCAAGTTTTAAATATACACCGGACATGAACGTGAAGACAAAGAACCGCCAAAGATCTGAAGTTTTTGGACAAAACATTCTTTAAGATTTGGCTCAGAATCACCAAAAAACTGAATCCTCTTGCCTCTAGCTTAACAATCCAAGAGGTCAAAAATAAACATGTTTTATGGTGATTCATAGAAGCCAAATACACAAACAGATTTGCTCCAAAAAAACAACATTAACTTTGAAGCGGTACGATGCTCAAAACGTAATCTAGTCCCGAAGTATACCCTTTACAAACCTCCTGAATCACTTAAATTGAACCGTATAAAAAAAATTCAGGAGAGGAAGATAACCCCTCATTTGAAAAAAATAATTCACGTCAAATTGTTAGTAAAGCACGTTTCTGTACCTATGGAACGAGCCACTCGATAATTTAAGGATTGATTGGTTTTAGAGGAATGCAAGATTTTGTAATATAATAATATCAACAGAGAGGATAAAAAAGTGGAAATCCAACGAACAAATTGACGCTATCGAAAACCCCCCTTAAAACTGACAAAACGCCCCAACACCCCACTTAAGGTCCTCGGTGACATTTTGAAACAGATACAGATATAGGGTCATTGATGAATTTTTTAACAGAAAAACCACAGAATTCTATAAACCTAAAATCTTTTACTCAAACTATACCCCCCAAAAGTACCTGTTTCATACGTCCATGGACAACTTTTCAAACAAATTAACTACAAGAATTTTCGGTTAATTGCTCCTCCTTAAGAAAATACTTGAGTTCCGAAATAAACACTTATTCACAATTCGACAAAATACTGAGAACCCATTTTTTAAAAAAAAAGTTTCCGAACCATTCCTGTAAAACAAAAAAACCTGCCTATATTATTCCCTGTTCAAAAAACTTTTTTTACGCAGATATCTCTGCTTCCAAATCCACAACACGAAAAACCATACTTCAAAATGGCTACTTAACCTTCCTTCGCCATTAGGTTGACCCACCAATATCCTTATTACATCGTGACTATCTTGACAAAACTCATCTTGCAACATGTTTTGGGATTTTTCGAGTCCACCCACACACCCCTATTTGGAAATATTTTGACAAATTTCATCCTCACATTTTCCTTCGTATTCAGTGTTATTTAATCTCAAATTCTCTTCAACTGGCACATCTATTAGCAATGAAAATATTTACAACATCGGCTACTTTCACTATATATTAACAATATGAATCTCTTCTTTCCCTCTTGTTTCTTCGCTCCTGATCTATCTACTACCCGAATCATACTAACTTTTTGAACGAAACTACGATATCCCGCAGAAAATCACTCACACAGCCCTCCAATATATACACCCCGGAATTTGAAAAAATTTATTCACACCTCGAACTATGCCGAAATTGCATAAGCGGACCCCCTCCACGTTTTAGATTTATTTCTCATTCTAACTATGCCAGAAAATTATTCTTTCGATGTGGTATTTCGGACTTCTGTTCCGCTCTTTTTCACAACAATTACAATTTCTCCGCTTTGACGTATCGACCATCGCCTATAAAAATCAAACTTATCCGCTATACTACAAACAGCTCTCTGAGTCCATCCTATCGTCACGTTCCAATATACACTCTTTTTTGACCTTCTGAATTATGACCCCATTCAGCGCTGCCATATATTTTACCAGCGGTTAACAAGCCATTTTTACTAGTAAAATTGCAGGTCCTCACAACTGTTATCTCCTTGAAAAATTATGGAAAAACTTTTGTTCCTCTCTGAGACAAATATGTCTATTCTTTGCATTTCGGACCAAATTTATTTGTCAACTTCAAACCCTCTTGTTACTATGTAAGTAAGGCTCCATTTCATCACCATGCCGCCAAACATCGCTTACTTTATTTGTAGACAACTCACGCGTTCTTCTATTCCCACATGTTTCAAACAAAAATTATCTAAGGAATTTAGAAAAAACCCATTAAATTAAATTTTCTTATCAGAAATTTGGAGGTCATAAAAAACTGAACATGAAATCGCTAATTTCAACTCTCACTCAGAAAACTAAAAGTAGATACGAGGTACATCTCTTCGAAAAATGAATTCACAGAGGGTCGAATTTACTATAGATTTTCTGGTTTTAGATAATTTGGAGCACAACTAAAATGTTACTACTTCGTAAAATGCACCTGTTACGTAAACAAGGTGGACTATAAAAGTTTATTTTGTCAGCAAGTTCGTTTTAAAGCCTGCTATTTAACGAGTATTTCTACATGTCACATAATGAAAATCTGACAATATTTCCGGAGCTTCCCGCGGCGCAGGAGATCGATTCTTTAAAAAAATTGACTGCACACAGATAGCATATTTTTGCGCCGCTCAGAGCACATATCAATACGCGCAAAAATTTCCAAATATTTCCCCACCCCCACGTATATCCTTTTCATAGACCAATCGCTTTTTTAAATACTCCCCTCTTTTCCATCAAATTATTTTTTGCATCTTAGTAACCGTCCTTTTGTTGCACCAAATACAAGCCACCCCATAGTTCCTAAATAAATGTATACCAGCAACGTACCCAATAAATCGTGTTTCACGATGGCATTAAATTGTCTAATATCTCACCTATTCAAATATTACAAAAAATTATCTGGGAATTTTCCGCGCACTATTTTTGAATCAGATTTCCAGCCAAATTCGAAAAAAGATAACTTGCACAACATCTTTAGCTAACACCCTTGGGAACATTCCGATAATATTCCAGAAATGACCGTCGAGTTTGTGAATCAGAAGCGAAAAGGAAAATACACTTTTCACAAAAAAAAATTGCTCGCGGAACTCACATTTCAAACCGAGAATATAGGATACGAAACATGCATATGAAAACCCAGTCAAAAGCCTCAATAGGTGATTTCCAGAATTCACGAAACTACTAGTCCCTGAAAATTTTTCACCAGATAATATATAATGAAAAAGACAAAAACAAGTATGAGCCTTCCAAAACAGCATATTACCGCCAATTGCGACAACCCCCCTTCTCAAGGGGATGGCTCAGGGTAAGCCAATTTATATTAGTCATTATGACTATATGGAACTCGAATTGTTCGAAAACATAGAGCATATAGGTTCCATTACTTAACAGGTGGAAAGCTAGACCCTTCTCCGTCTAATTGGACAAATCAGTTACACCTATCTTCTTAAAAACCAAAAAAAAAATCAATATGTTTGGAGTGGCGCTATAGAGTATTGAAAGGTTGGGAATGAAACGATCCCTTTCACAATAATCGATCTCTCCTTCAAATATTAAGTGAAAATTTAAATTATAACCATCTTACCCTCTCATGTGCGTAAACCAAGAGATACAAACCACAAAATAGCTATACCCAAATAAATACATATGGCCTACATTTGGAAAAAATTTGCCCATAGAATGCTCCTTGGAGCAAGCCAAAAAATCTCGCAATAGATATACCAGGTACAATCTCTATTAAAAATCGATTATCACCTCCGCGCGAGCTCCTGTCAAATTATTGTCACGCCATTTACACGTGCACATGAAATAGATACTTCGTTTAAACACGCTTGGTAAAACCAACAACCTTTCGCTGCGAAAAAAAAACTCTCTCTTATAGCTCCACCACTGTGTTACGCGACAGGTGCAACTTTTACGACAAAAAAACAACACACCAAAAAGTCACATAGATCCCATTTCAGGTATTGCTCACATAAATTAATCTAAAAAACCGCTCGTATCGATAATTCGAACACTCTGTAGAATTATACTTTTTTGAAGCGATCTACCTCGCTATTCTCCTATTGTTTTCTAGATAAAAACAAAAAAAAAACACAAACAAAGATGTGAGACGGTGAAATTCACGATTCTCATTTCCATTATTCTTAAAAATGAACCTTCAAATTTTGATAAGAAAATTACTTACTTTTCAAAAATCTATCCTCTAGTAATATTTGATTTGAATAAACATGTGTAAATAAAAACACTTTTTAGAAATATGTCTAACAAATAAACGATAGCGCTGTATTTGCGGCCCCAATGGTGTACCAACATAGTCGAAGCCTTACTACATATTAACAAAGGTATGTGAAGTTGACAAATTAAATTGTAACCGAATCCAAAAAAACTACGATCAAATATCTCGAACAACACGTTTTTCATAATTTTTCAATGACAGAAAAGCAGTCTTAGACGACACGGCAATATATTAACATAATAAAACTATATATCTAACTAGTAAAATATAAAACCTATGACTGCACTAACATCAGCACCAAAAAAAGTGTAAATATGACGATGACCCGTAACGGAAACCCAAAAAAAAAAACAACAAAAAAACACAAACTAGATGTACCAGATAAGGATTATTTAAGTTACTTGACCAATGTTTTTTAAGATTAAACTGACCAAAAACTAATAACCATATTATTAAATCTTCTCATTGTCTTCCACAGTTCTCTATAAAAGACTCGCCCTGAAACCACCCCCTTAAGCAAGTTGCTCGAGCAATTAATCTTTACTCAGAACACCGTAATATCCTTTTTCAAAACAATTTTAACACCTTAATTTAATATAACTGCTCGTATTTGAGCTATAAGAGTCAGGCAAATTTTGTCGTTATTGAATCCCAGTGCAAAACGGAGTCGTTTTAGTCCATATAAAAAAATCCCTTCACTCAAAAATGCTAACTTAATAATCGAAAAATAATAGCAGCTAGAGAGCTAAAACTGCAAGACCAAATGCTGCGCCACGCCCCATATAGAACGCAACCTCTCAAAAAAGACACTTGAGGTAATTAGTCAGACTGGTTATTGTTTATTATCCTCTCACCACAAAAAAAAATATTTCAAAAACAAATTCAAAAAAATTTTTTATATACTTGAAAATCTATTTATTTTCTGTATAAAAAACAATCCACCAGCTGCACTGTATACTCTATCCTCTAAAAGCCACACCTATGTTATTTTTTCCTTCGATTCCTGACCAGTTGAATATACATAGAAAATAATAGAAGTTGGTTAAACATGGCCAACTTCCTAGTCGTTTCCCTGGTTCTACACCCCCCCCAAAAAAAAAAACACGGAAGGAAACCAGGAAGTACAAATTGATCATTCTATGGTCGCAAATCTCAATTAAGCGTATTCGTTGTATCTGACATAATGAAACTTCCGCAACTTTCAACAACAATATTATGTAGACTGATAGAATACTAGGTAGATTGTTTCTGTAAATAATTCAACTGGGGGCTTAACTTTTCAGAATTAGACAACAAAAATGATTGAAATGAAACTAATTTGCCGGTCGTAAACAATTGATCATATCATTTTCGTATTTTCAAGATTCAATTAATATTAAAAAACAAATTCCAAATCGCGAAAGAATATTCTTCGGATTCAAAAGACTAACACTAATTTTCGTAAAATTTTGAAATTTGATGATTTTATTGGCTCTCAGAACCCTCAGAAATCTACTTTGTAGGAAAAAACACAAAAGAAAATAGCAAATGGATGCCCGTTTGGTACGAACCCACAATTTTTGTTGCACCCTTAAAACTCCAAATCAACCGCACTTGTCAACATTTAGCTACCATCTCATTTTTGATATACTAACTCAGATAGAGGTGACAGTCACATCACACTGTTTCAAAAAAAACAAATTTAATTAGTATCTTTTATAAAAAACTAAGGAACAAAAACTTTCCAAAATTTTTAAAACGGCAGACGTTTACGACAGTTTAAAAACAAATAATCTAAAAAAAAACACTTTTGAAAACTATTTTAGTTTCCAGATAACTGTTACTAAAAAACCCGGGCCAATTATATCAAAAAAAATGTATCCTATGAACGCCTTCTATCTGGACGATCATTTATTTTATGATACATACCAAAAAAAATCCCCGGTGCGTAAATAAGTTAACAATACGGTTATATTAAATAATGAATGCTATTTCAAGTCAAAATAATGAACCTGAAGATTACATTGAGGAACTTTAATGAAGGAAAACGATCTTATAGTATACCGGATTTAATTAATTTTAATGTATAAAACAAATTTTTAAATTTCAACAACAAATTCTGAAATTTTTATCAAAAATTAACAATATATAATTTCGTTTTAGCATATCTTACAAACATATATACTATACTTAATCAAAAATTTATCAAAATCACTTAAAAAATATTTTCTCCTTATAATAATTAAATTTTAGAACATGCAGTAACACCAAAGAACAATTTCCAGTTGGCCGACTTGCCAATCACAAATGGAAGGAACGACAACTATACTTTCTATTGAAAAACACCTAAGACTCTTACAGATTAGGTATCTAACAGCCAGAAAACGTGTTTTTTCGAACAACCCCTAACAATTCACCAGATTTTGAACAAAAACCAAATTTGTATGGAAAAAATATCACTCACCACAAAAGCGCAATAAATTTACACATAACACCCCCATAATTGAAAATCAACCCTGACTGGATCGATTCCTGGCACGAATCTAAATCGAAAATGGTGGAAAGGAAAATCGCTACATCAATTCCCCAACCTGCCACGCGGATGTTATACACTTACCCACCTGCTCTGAGTGTTTTAAAAACCCACTAGTAGTCGCTAACTATGAAACATGGACTCGATCTACCAAATAAATGACCTTTCGCGCCCACTTTAGAAACCTTACATTTATGAGAGACCGTAATTTTATCACTCTATTTATCTGGGTTCAAACTCGAAAGAGGATCAGAAAAAGGAGAGCCATGCATTTCCGTACCCAACACTTTGGCAACGATCGACAATTTTATTGTCGCCTCCCTTACCTATTGTTAAGAGTGGAGTCGAAAGACGCCCTGACTTTCCCCGTACCCAAATTGGTCTGCATCTATTATTTTTTTATTCGAGAACACAATATTGGAGTACGGAAAGCACGGGCGTGACTTAGCGTACCCAAAATTAGGTTTAATGAAAAATACTGTGTGAAAAACGCAACGATCATGATATCCGCATATAGGGGGTTGAGGAAATATCCACCGAGCTGCACTGGGAGCAACAGAGACAGGACAAAACTTATGCCGGCATAAGTAAGGTCAGTTAACACGGGAGCCTATATCCCGGACAAAACTAAAAAAACCCTCAGATACGGTTTTTTCAGATGTATGTTACGCCGTCCGGTATAATAACAAACAAAAATCAATAATTAATCAAAAACTACATAGCGCGTTTCAAAGCCGAAAGTTGTTATTTTTTCATACTCAATTGTGACCACTTGGAGCTCCAAAATTTTTTCATCGAGTACAGAATCACCTTCTTTTTGAGAAAGTTTTAACCCCCAATAAACTCAAAAATAGATACTGAGGACGGTTTAGTTTTGCAGGACTAATATCTCCCAAAAAAAAACAGGTACTGACCCATACTTATCGGCATAAGTTAAAATTGCTAAAGCACTGAACTGACTCAACAGTGCACCCAGTTCAGAGTGGAATTCAACTAACCACCCTAAATTCAGACGCATATCGAATAATGACGTTGCGTTCTTTCACAACATATTTTTCATTCAGACCAATTTGAGGTACGCCTAAGACGCCCAGTGCTTTCCGTCACCCAAATATAAGGTCTGATAAAAAAAAAAATAGCAGACCCAATATTGGGTACGGGAAAGCACGGCGTGCTTAGACGCTACAAACCAAACATGGAATATAACACTAGGACACCGACTCGATAAAAATTGATTGTTTCTAATTAAAACGGGCAAATCTGAATCGCAACGACAATTAATGGAATTTCTATGCACCTCATCAAATCAAGTCAATTTAAATTCTGACGACCATTCACCTCACCAGGTGGTTCCGGCGAACCAAAACATAAACTTCTGTACAAAACTTTAATCTCCGAAAAAAACCTAACCTATAATAAGTATATTTGCTATAATCCCTAAATCTGGTGACTGTTTATAACATAGACATAAAACAAAAATGCATTCAAATCATGCATTTCCAGTTTTATGGAGCCAAATTTCTGCCCTCAACTCAACAACACCCTTCTTGAAATTAAAAAATAAGGAGAACTTCTTGTGGTGGGCCTCTTCCGATATTCCGACACGGCCAAAATGATACTTCCACCAAAAATATTTTTGGGCTCCCTGTGTTTTAAAACACAAGCGAATGACAGATGGGGGAGATATGTTCGCAAACGCAAACACAAAATGTTGTTTTCCAGGTACTCAAAAATAATACTAAAACTTCAATCCTGAAATGAAACATAAAAATAAGTTTTAGCAGTCCAATATTTTGGAACCAGAAATGCTGTCGACTGATTCTACGATTTTTGATCACGAGAACTCTGTTTAGTATATAATAACCACAAATCTTGTAAAAAACATGACAAAAAATTTTCCAAAAAAAACATTGAATTCTTTTCTTGAAGTGTCAGACAAAAAATAAATGTCTTAGATATCTAGCGCCTCGAACTAGATTATTTCATGATAATGTGTTATGATAGCAATAAAAGTAATATGAGCCCCGGAAAAAAGTCTGAGCCATAAACACTACAAAAAATAATTAAGAGCATTACACATTTATTCCATATGGGCATTACACGGCCTTCAATTCCAGAGCTTAATAGGACAGAACGAAGGAAATAAAAAATCGAAAAATGAAAATCAAAATACATATAATTAAGGTCAGCATATTTCGATCAAATTACCCCTAACTACAAAATATAAATGTTGTTTTGTCCATGATATACGACGATACCTTCGAAAATGGCCCAAAAGGACCTAATTCTGTGCGTCTTTGTCCATTATACGAATTGATCCTTATAGCCAAATACAAGACAGTAAATGTTTTAGCAAAATTATTTTGCCAGTTCCTACACATCTTACTAATTTTGAATTATTTATGTGATAATTTTCTGAAAGAAAAAAACGAGTTCACTCGATTATGTTTTCTCAAATTATTAAAACATGTAAAATGACTACCACCACTTTCACAAACACGTCACTGACATTTCTCAAGCGCCCTGACAAAAAATCTCAAAATGATACAGATTATCAAAAGGTCCTGACCACCTTTTCGATTTAGAAAAAAAATTCTGGAAAACAACTGTGATTTATTTTGAGCCAACTTCTTGCATTATCCCCCTTTTACACACAATCCGATACCCCGGCTCTATCCTAAAAAACACTACGTTTACTAATAACAGGGCCGGGTATTTCACGCGATATATGTGAAAAGGGGATAATAAACTCCAGGATTATATTTGGAGCTAATGAAATAAAAAACACAATTTATTTACAAAAAAAAAGATACATGAACATTGTTGATAAATTTTTAAAACGCCAAATCCCCTGCGCTTGGCAGGAAACCTCTAATTAAAAGTCACAGTTTTTATTTCCATTGTAATTACTAAAGCTGAATAAAAAAGCTAATGCAAGTAATTTTTATTATTATAAAATTACCAAAAAAAAAGTAATAGTGACAGTCCTGACAGTTACCCAAAACGTCCTGACAAAAAATTATCGAATCAATAAGAGTGTACCAGGACGTTTGGGTATTGGATGACCTATGAATGATTATATACTTAGAGTTATTCTATCACTCACAAACGTAGATAACTGTGACCATCACATCCAACACGAATTCTTTACCAGAGCGACCACCCAGTTGAGTACACCAGTCACAGTAACTGTCCACGAATGTAAGTGACAAAAATACACGCACACGTATTAATCTTCCAATATAAATAATATCGCTACACAGAATAAAAGCAACCGGTAGACAGAAAAAAGCTTCCACTTCAGGTTTTATAAGTTGGCAGTCGAATGCAAAAACCAGATTTTTCGATATACATTTATGCGTTTTCCCCTAATCGTCATGGGTAGGAGAGATGCATTTTAATTCAAAATTTTGACGTTAATGTAAGAGACAACTGGAGGAACAAGATATCAAGCTTCGAGGAACAGAATTGTGGCGTGCAAAAGCTTGCCTTTTTCCTGCGTAATATCTTCAAATTTATCTGTTTAAATGAAGTTCTAGTCGAAAGCTACTTGTAACATGATCATCCTAAACTTGGAATCTCTTTCGTTTCTTTTTTATAATTTGAAAATTTATTTTAATCATAGTCATCACGTAGTAATCATCCTAAAGGCATTTTGTAGGCTCCATCACTCTAAAGGGATATCTAGTCGCGGGAATTAGAGCAAATCTGCGGGAGGATTTTTGGGAAATTTCCGGAACACCATTAGGAAAAGTGTTCAAGAACACTTTGTTGAGCAATCTTAAGTACCAAGACCTAAAAAACAACACTAAAAAAAAAAAAAAAAACCAAAAAAAAAAAAAAAAAAAAAAAAAAAAAAAAAACAATCTGCAAATTTAGCAAAAACAACATATTACCGTTATTTCTCATTCAACTAGGTAAATGCAAAAAAAAATTGGCCGCTTCAAATTGCTGAGTTCAGAATGGCCCGCTTGAGTACGGTGGAGTAATTAAAAAAATACAATTTATCTTCGTCAAGGGAAACCAGTGAAATGATTATAAACCTCAAAACTGTTGCATCTTTGAGAATTATAAAACCTTGAAGTTAATTTTCAAGCAAGAAAATCGAAATAAACTTTACTTGAACACGTAAACAGACGATTAAAGTTTTGTCGACCAACTTTTTCATATTTTTTTCTAAAATATGCATGAAATTCGGAAGTTTATTTCAAAGGTGAGTGACGCCATAGGAGCTAAACAGGGGGTAAGATTGAAAATTTTTAGGTAATTTAATTCATTGCTGTATTTTGTTCATGATCCACACTGTAATAAACGAATTAGCAAGCCATTGCACTGAGACCTCCTTCTTTTAGCAATTGGAGTGAATCCACACATAATTCGAACGCTCCCAAACTAAAGCAAAATAATTTGAAAATAAGTGCTAAACATTATTTACGGTAAAATTTTTAGTCATTTCGTGCGTCAGAAAGTAGAGCTTAAAATTTTTCAATTTCACCCTGGCAGTGTTGTATATATAAGCGCGAAACGGTTTTTTTTGACGAGCTTTTCTCAGAAGATCGGAGCTCCAACCGACCTATCGAAAATTTCAAAAATGATCGTGCTTAGGAACAAGGTTTCGATCTCACACGCGACGGCCGGAAGCGCTGAATTCTTATATTTCAATTAAATTTAGCGAATTGTGGAGTCATCGCAAACACCGAATTCGAGATTTGTTATAATTTCTGTATTTATACTTCTCGCCGCTGTGATAAATTATTGACATTTCTTGGAAAAATGTTAATTTTTATTTGGCGTATAAGAACCATTCGGGAAGAATAATTGAATACTCTGTGGTTGACAGCACACTGGCCGCGAAACTAACTTAAATAATAAAAAAATATTTCTCAAAAGCCGAAACCTTACAAAAATAATGATCTGGAAAATCAGAAAACTGTATAAAATATAGCGACTAAAAGTTCTAGTACATAATTTTCGCCGACAAGCGCCATACACGTAGATATAAACAAACGCATACTACATTCTAATCGCCCATAACGTATTTGCTCAACTAGTAAATTATCTAATCTCACCTAATAGATTTTTGAACGATTGAAACTCTGAAATAGCAACAATACCATGTCCAATCGAGAGCTAACCAAAATTCCCTCTTGAGACCAACGACATCTCCACAATTTAGTCCAAGCATCAAAACGGAAATTACTCACCTTATAGAAAGATGATTAATGCCCATAAATCTTCCGTATTCTCAATTATTATCTAAAAATAACCTGATTTAAAGCCTGTAATCATAAAACCATCTCTGCTTTGCTTCTACATGTTAGTGCTAGAAAAACCAATGATTACTAAAATTTTCAAATGTTAATTTATTTCTTAGAAATTGAGTACGACATAGTCGACTTTTATCGAATCCCCACGCCCACATACCCTATCACATTCAACTGTAACATCAGGTGTGTTCTGGTTTTCCTTGTGCACAATATTTTGGAATGCCTTATAAAAGATTTGTCTGTCTATGATAAATCCAATCACACAACAACACTTATAGGGGAAGGGAATTTGAATGTAGATTATAACTGAGCTGAATCAAATCTCTCTCAATT
>SCLH01001899.1:80246-94411 GCA_004367855.1 Oikopleura vanhoeffeni | reverse complement strand
CTTGTGAAATCTCAGAAATTTGACAATTTTTTTGCTCTCTAGTAACCGTTCAGTACATAATTCACCCATAGTCGCTAATATTTTTATTAGAAAATCGACCTCTCTGATTTTTTGAGGGTACTTACAAGCTTTTACGATGAATTTGAAATTGGCCTTGAACCTTGTCATAAAGAATAGTTCTTTTTTAGTTTTTAAGGAGCTGATTTTGTAAAAATTTTAATCAAAACATGCAATTTTTTTGCAGTTTCAGCACCCAAAATGGGCCGGTTTAAACTGGCAAATTTTAAAATGTCAAATTTAGCCTCAATGCTTATCATTTGCCCTTAAATGTGTGAATCGTGCTAAAAAGAGAGATTTTATATTTTCTTATCACCATTTGCTCTTTAAAATTACTTTTTTTACATTTTGTTTTGGATAGATTGGTAGGAAATATCAGAATTACCATATGATCAAGTGAAACAATATATGTTGATATGAACGAAAGGTTATACGCTTGAATTTAAACACCACGGTCAGAAGCGTGACCGTAAAAAGACTGTGAGTCCAGAAGTTGTTCCGGATTGTAGGAGTTAACTTAATATTCAACTTTTAAAAGTATATGCGGGTATAAGGAATTATCTGAGTACTCACTCAGATGAGTCGTTTCCAAAAGCCGAAATGTGAACGATTTGGACATCCTATAAACTATAGAGTCATCTTGGTTGGAAAAAGGATATGGCTGCACAGAGCTAGTTGCGTTTAAAATATATGCTTAAAAACCCTATCAAATGAGCTACTGAATTAAAAAGTAGTTCGAATCACAAATTTTCAATTGTGCTGGTGCATTTTTCTCGATTTCTAATCAAAACCGCACCATAGAATATGGAAATAAAATAATTGACTTAATGATTTTTGGTACGAATTAGGGCGTGACACATTTGCATAATAATTCTAACCTCGGTCATAGACGATTATTTTGTTAAACATTATACGGATAAAATAATCATTTAATTATAACAAATTATAAAACCTATCACGAAGCTTTATTTGTATAAAATCAAGCCACAAAACGCCAAATTGTCATTCCAGATGATTTTTTTTAAAATAGTTTTTCAGAGTTATTAAATCTGAAGAAAACTCAAAATTTTAAAAAGGTACAAATTTAGAAAAAATTTACCATTATTAAAAAAATAAGTTAGATCTTATTTTTTTTTACAAAATAATTATAAATAATCAAAAATAGGCTTCATTTCACTGTACCGAATGTGTTTTAGCTTTTGGGGTTCCTCCAGGGAGATGTGAACCGCCCTTAAATTAACTAAGCCAAGTCGCGCTCTGATTGTTAAGCGTGGATCTCCTTCGGAAAACATCCCAAAAGCTAAAAGACATTTGGGTAAGAAAAACCTAAAAAATAATCAATGACATAAAAAGAACGTTTGTGATCTTTTTGATTGAATGAACCCGTCTTTTATTGTTTTAGTACAGATAAATATTCATTTTTGGAAAGTGGGTTAGTTTGAGCAGAGTATTGTAAGAATAGAAGGGTGAAGGAGACAGCGACTGACCCACACGACTCATTGTCTAAATATTTCGCCTTTCATATACTTCCCTGAGACTCACCTGATATTAGAACCGCCCTCACAAAAGCGGTGTCTAAGTGTGTCTAAGGCCAAAACGTTCCATTTACTACAGCGGGGGGGGGCAATATCGCCGAATGTTTTTTGCCCAAAAATTTCGGCGATATTGGCAAATTCGGCGATATCGGGCACCCCTTTTGTACTGGGGGCCTATAATATAACGGGAATTTTTTCGCCAAAAAATTTCGGAGATATTGGCAAATTCAGCGATATTGCCCCCCCCTGTATAGTATAGAATTTTTGTTTGGGCATTTTCATTTCATAATGGTTGAAAATTAAAAATAATAATTGTAGAAAGTATATCTTTTTTTGTAAAACTGTTATTCTATTTTGCTAAAAACAAATGATAAGAAACGATTGAGAAAAAAAAGTTCAAAATTGACAAGGTCAATTTTTGCAAAGTCAATGTACTACATAATAACCATATATACTGTACAATAACCAGTTTTTAGCTGAAAAGTATTTTGAAATGATTGATTTACTGCTTTAATATGGTCTCAGTTGCGTTAAAGTCACCGGAAGAAAGTTTTAACGACTTGAATTAATCTAAAAGAATAGTTTGCGTCATTCAAAAACTTTTTTCTTTTTGATCATTTTGAAGCAATTTACCTTTAACTTCCGGTTTGAGATGCCTGGTGAACGTTAAATTACACTTTATACATTTTCACAATCAGAATAATACGTGGCATAAATCTTGTAATGTTGTAAGAAAGTTCGAAGCCTAGTAGAAACCGAAACAAAATTTTCCCGGGGAGTTTTGCAAACCAGGCCGTGGGTTTTTCAAATACTTTCAAGTACAATACGCAAAGAGTAAATCGAATAACACGCTTATGTTTTGTCACAAATTCGTATATTTTTGCTTCACACGCCTATGCGTTTTTGTTATCAGCATTCGATCAACTTGAAAAGGGATGTACCTAAAGTTTGCTATGAGAAGTGCTTAGGCGAAAATCAGCAGTACCAACACGTTAAAAGTTTACAAAATGTGTCATTTTCAATAAATTTTTTTTCTGCGTATCAGTGGACCTCGATCTGTTAAGACGTATTTCACCTTCTGATGTCAGAAAAATAATTTAAACGCACCTTGTATCAAGCATCCATTGGTTGATTACAAGCCCCCAATTGGCCCCTAAGAATCAATTACATGTTTTTTATATGCAGAATAGTTAGTTCACCAGTTTGAGCTATAGCTCGAGATGACGCAGATTACATTTCGGGCATTTTACAACGAATTTTTTAAGTTGAGTATGAAGTTGCACAAGGTTAATAAAATGTTTCTGGTTTCATAGATCAATTTTAAACAAGCATTTATGGTGCTCATTTCCAAAAGCATAAAACGATTTATTTCAACAATAATTTTCAAGCAGTTTTTAAATAATTTCCCCTCGTTTACAACTAATCAAATTTGAAGTCACAAAGTCGACGACTATTGGTCGTATACAGTGCGTAACCGCAAAAGACACACTTTCAATCTTACTTGATACGCATTATTGCAATAGGCAACACTTATTCTCTACAAGATAGCTTAAAAACATTGATACCCATTTTTAACTTTTGAAATTCGTTATTTCAAATCGTCCTCTAGGGTCCATACAACGATGCGCTGCAGTGAACATTCGAAGGTGTACATAAAAAATACAATAACGGAACCAATAAAGACTAAAAACTACTGTAAGAAAAAACTTTACAAAATTTTTTATGTCCTTTTTAGCAGGGATGTTATAGGCTATAACTTATAGCCATAAGTAAAGTGCCTAATCCGGTTGCAAAAGAGCAAAATACTTAAGTATCTCTAAAGAAAAATAGGCAAATATACCAAAACGTCACATCGCCATTTGTTTTTCGCAGCTCAATTTTGCCTCATTTTTTTGAAAATTGGCATGATTTAGCATAAAGACCTGTTTTATCGAAAAAATACTTGGCACAAAAAATTCAACGACTACTTCCGGTTTTCTAGTGACCGGCATCTATTTTGGTCATTTTAGACACCAGGGAGTTAAAATTTCAAAAAGTCATAATCAAGTTTTTTGCTCCGAATTAACCAAGGAACACGATAGGAGTACTGAAAATTCTCAGCTTCGACATTTTTTCTGAGTCGAATCGACCTGTGACGCCCTAATCGTATTTATGAGTTTTTTTTATAATTTTTGTGCTTTTGGTGCATGAGGGAGTCGGTGAGATTAAACTAAATTAATTGTAGCTGGTAGTTTTTGTTTGAGTATCTTGATGTTTCTAACCCCACTTTCTTACCGTCACCGTTTGACAGTTTTTTGACAGCTCCCGATTTCGAAATGAGACAGAAAAATGACCATTTACCATACACCAATCAAAAACATCCAAACCAAACTTAACTTTTTAAAAAATTTTCGACGTGTAAATACATTTAATCAATTATTACCTATAAAATTCAAAACAAACTCACAGAACATGTCCACTTCTTTTTAATAATTCTGTAGGAAATTAGTATTATTTGACTTGAGAAATCATGGTCCCCAGGCATGTTTCGGTGGTGCCAGAGTGAAAAAAGGAAAATGAAATTGCAGCATTTATTTTGCCGGGGAAAGGTTTATGCTAAAGTATTTAAATTTATACAAGATAGCAACTAACATGATTATTTTGAGCTAACTTTAAAATTTTAACGTTTTCTGACTTGGAAAATTGTAGATTTATTTTAAAAAATATTAACAAATGTAAATTTTTTTCACTTTAAAAGTGAGCTGACAATCTGGTAGTTTTTAGGGTTTATAAAAAGTTTATAAAATAGTGTTTTCAAAAAAAACTTGTTAATTTGGTGCTTTGCTCAAAATAAATGAATAAAAGATATACAGTACTGCCTGAGTTTTCTCGTTAACCGCGTTTTTTTTATTCTGATCCTATGAACCAATCAGATACAGGTATTATGGATATTGACGAATCACCATCGAGTATTGGATCGGAATAAACAAAAAGCCGCAAACGAGAAAACTCAGGCTGTAGGTGTTGGCAATGAGCAACACGGGAGCTTTTGGCCAGAATTGTTGCCCATTGCCCTCACTGTTGCCCATTGGTATCATTCTAGCCCAATTTTTGCATCAATTCTGCTCAAAAAAGTTACCCATTTCCCACTCTGTTACCCGTTGCCAGTATTGCCCATTGCCAACACCTACTGTATTTTAATTTGTCTTTTTTTCTTTATTTTGCTGTCTTTCAAAAACTTGAAAAAATATATATTTCTCGTTGCTTTTAACTCGTAGACTCGATTTATGGCGACGCGTCGCCATACACCATTTAATCGCATTTTACGACGCTTAATCATTTATGACAAGATCAGTTATAAAGTTATCGATAAACTTCGAAACAAAATGACTTTGTGCGTTTTTTTTTGAAAATTTTTACTGTATTACAGTACTTATTTTTTGCAAAATTTTTTTGAATCAGAAAATTAAACCTTTCATCGTGATCAGAGAAAAATAAGACAGAGAAAAATAAGCCATTTTATCCATTACACCAAAGTCCAAAAACGATCACGTGACCTTCAAATTAGGGAATAAGGTTTTGGTTAAAGTAAACAAATAGTGATCAAATTACGCCGAAAAGAAATTAAGAGCTTTGAACATAATAATATTTTCCAAACACGTCACGTGATCTTATTTTTCAAGAAATAAGGATTTATCTATGACATATTTCAAACCTTATTTTTGAATTATTTTGTCACCTGATTTTATTCGGACTTTGGTGTAATGAGAAAAAAATCTTAAAAACGTTTAAAGTTCATCCGAAAGTTATTTTTATGTAATTTGAGAATTTTTTCAAATCACCGTATATCAGTACTATTTTTTTTCAAAAAGTACTCGAATTATCTCGAAGACCCCTCAAAATAATCGGTAAAACTTTTTAAGACTTTTATTCCATTACAAGATAGCCCGAAAATTGAAATACTGATTACATAAGAATCAGTGAGAGGTTCATGCGTAGGCGTGTCTCTTTCTCTCTCTCTTTCTTATCATGAAAAATAACATTCCAAAATAATTTAAGAGTCATTTTACTGGAGAATTTTGTGAAAAACATATTATTATTTTTAGACAGAGCGATAGAAAATTATTTGAAGTTTTATATAAAATAGTTTCAAATATAAAATAAGGTTTAATTTTGTGTTATTATTGCACTTTTGTGTGTAATTGGAGGTAATTTTCGCAAGTTTTTGTTTTCTCATCCTCATTAAATGCCTTTTAATTCGTGTGAAATTTTTTCTTGTTTTTTCATTTGTATAGCAAATTGGCTGAATATTATTTTAAGCTATTGAAAAATGTATGTTGATAACGAAACTTTGCTAATATGGCTCGATTTATAAGTAATGGGCGACGCGTCGCCATAATCGAGTCTAGTACAGATTCATGTCTAAAGTCTCGAGTTAACGAAAAAATAAAATTTAATGAATTTTGAGTACATTCATTACTTGTTGAAATTTTAATCCATTAGAATGGATTTTCACCGATTTTAATGAACTTTGTTCGACATATAATTTTATAAATTCAAGCTTTGATTTTCAGCTTTTAAAAATCTCAAAAACCGAAATTTGAAAAAATTGCTCTCTAGCGCCTACAAAATTTTACTACTTTTTAATTATTCTTTAAATAATTTTTGTGCTATTTTTGCGAACAAAATTTAAAAACGGATAAGTTATCCGGGATACACATTTGAAATATTTACTGTTTTCTAAGCAGTAATGGAAAATCCGTCTCGTCGAATTAATTATGATCTATGCTAACATATTTATGTTAAAAATGCATTTATGTTTGGTCAAATTATTTTGTAAATTAATCTACTATATCGAGCATATTTTGGTTTATTTCATTCATTTTAGCTATTCATCTAGCTGTCATTTTGCTATTCGCTTTTTTTGTTCGAATTTAGCATAAATTGGGTTGATACGCGAATTCATCCTTTTCTATAATGAGCGCCTGTCACAATTTACTTGACTGATGGTGCACCACCAGATAACAGCCTACGCAACCAAAGAAACCTTTTTTAATCAAACCCTTTTAAAATAAAATAAAGTAGACAATTTCTGATCTTTGGTTCAAACCCAACTTTTGCCAAAATTTTTGGATTGATTTTGGATGTTTTTATCATTGATCACCCTCTTCGTTCTTGAAACGTTTCCGGTAATGCAAATTTAACAATAATTTATATTGATATAGAAAACTCCAATTTAAATCAAAAAATAGAAATTTTAAATCAAAACAATTTGGACCACCAGATGACGATTTTTTTCAAAAACATTAAGAGTTTTCTGATTAAGTTTTTCCCGTGCGCAACCACTACTTCATACGCGTGGCGAAACCTACCCCTGTCACTTGATAAAAAATTTGATATCAAAGTTCTCACCAAAAAAATAATTTAACTTTAGAACAAAGTTATTTATTTTGATTAATAAATTTTTTTTTAATATTTTTGTTGGGTGTAGCCACACGGTGGCTACAGCTTAGGACAATCAAATATTTCACAGTTTTAATGCAGACCGGTGCGGGACCTTTCGAGCCAACTCAAAAACCTGAATATTCACGATATAGCTTATACAATGCGCTTGAAATTTGGGCGCGAAATCTGGAATTCCGCCTTTCCTATGTCCGTAGAACATTTCCTGCGAACATTGTGAAATCACTGTTGTACAAATATAATATATCATAAATATTGAAAAAACATATTTTTTTAACTCAAAATTTCTTAAAACATTATCATATAAAATTTCGTTTTTTCATTTCTTTTCTTAGTAAACTGGACTTCTGTAAAAGTTTGTTTCTCTATTTATTAGCGGGCCACGTTTTATTTTCAGATCCTACACCCCCCTAAATTTTTAATGGAATTTTTTGTTTATAACGTAATAAAAGCATCGAATTATATATTGATAAAAATTATCGCCGGTTGCTTCTTTAAGATATAAGCGAATATTATTGAAAGGCATATTTTTGAATCTCTTTTCCAAATGGATAACTTTAGTCTGTCCCGGTTTAGGGTCCGACGTTCATTGTAGTTTTTATCATGAGAGGCCAGAGTGAATTTTTTTTATTGGTTAAATGATAACAGGAGCTGGTTATCAAACAACTCGGTTTGTAATTAACGAATTTAATGTATACACGCAATCTGCGAAATCAAACAAAATCGCACGGAAAAAAAAGATGGGCAAAATACGGAAAAACGTTGGCAAAAAAAGACAGAAAATTATTCAAAAAAATTTTCTTGTTAAATATTTGAAGAAACTATAATTGATCATTTTGAAAATATTCGACTTTTTGACGAACGTGCAATTTTTATGACGAATCAGAACACAGTCACCGCAAAATGCATGAAAGTATTTTTTCGCGTAATTACTCTGGTCAACCCGGAAAAATAGAAATAAAAATTTTCCAACATCTAAAAGTAGCCACTTTAGTTCTAGCTAGAAGCCCGTAAATTATATGAAGTTGCATTTCTCCGGTGACTTTTATTTGCATATTTTAATTTGTAAAATTAAAAAGTCACACAAAAATGCAAGAGCAATTTTCCATCAATTCATACAGCTGAAAATTGTTCCGACGTTTTTCAATAGCTCTTTTAGCGTGGACTTAATTATTATGAACAAGTGTAGATTTCATAGTGAATTGTCAATTACAATTTAGATTTTGGACAGAAATTGCGAAAAGGATTCTGCTAAAATTAAGTTTTCTGAGATCGATTTGATTAGGTGAATGTTTCAAAATAAGAATAATTTTTTTCAATAGCAATAAAAATGGCGATATTGTGCTAACATTGATGACCAAAAATGACTTTATCATGATGCGATTGAGTATCTATTTTTGCATAATAAATTGGGTTCCCAAAATAAAATATATGTTTTTATCATTTCCAAAGAATTTGAACTCAAAGACCGAAAATGATTGGTTCATTATTGATGCCTAGAACCTCTTTTCTCGCCGATTTAACGTCATAATCCAATTTATATGCACTGTTTTAATACAATCGATATACTAATTTGTTAAATCTTAATTAGCATTAATGCCTCTTTATTCAGCGTGCTTTAATTTTATTAAGCCTTACATCAGATTTGTCTTTCGACTAATCCTGTACAGACAACATGATAATCTTCAAGAGGAAATTTCGACTAAATAGTCGAGACTAGTAAGGTTGCGCATGAGCAATTTGAGAAACAAATCAATTTTACTTCAGCGTTACATCAAACAACTTGGGAGATGACGTTTGTCGTCATTTCTGTTCAACAATATGAACATCTATTATACGTAGATTCAGACCAACTGGAATGTTGGAGAATTTTTTTTATAATTAATTTTAATAATAATTGCATAATAAGCATTGGATAGCCAAATGATGAATAATATAGAGAATGCATACTTAACTGATGCATCTGTATCCATATTGCCATATTGTAAACTAATGCGTTATTATATGTCTAAAATGCATTAAATTTGCATTAATCACTTTAAACTCAGCATAGATTTTTATTACAATTTACAATTTAAGAAAATATTGAGACATTTCAAATATGACCGTGCCCCTGACTCAAGTTGAAATAGCATCAAATGATCTTTTGCCTTCGTTACCTGATTCAAAACACCCCTTATGAAAATTCGACGAAATTTCGTCGTATTTGTCAATAACCATTTTTGATCAAAACTTCTTCAGACAATGATCATTTTAAACCGCCGACGAACTTTTAACCTTTAAATTTTTAAAATCTATTTTTGTCATTTTGACTGATCATTTCGAAAATGCATAAAATTTTGAATTAACTGGACATAAATTGCATTTGGAACTAGCTTTATAACGCTTTTTAAATTTACTTAACCACAAATTGAATTTTAAGGAACTATGAGTTTAAAGATCTTTGCACAGGTCGCATAATGAGCGAAAAGTATTGAGTAAAGATAGTATGGGGTCATGATTTAAGAACCCCCTTAGAAAAAAATTCGAACCGTACTCGCGAGTCGAATGAACTCACTTATTATCGTTAAGCGTTATCCTCGCCGACAAAAATGTAGTTCCGATGTACATATTTGACAGAACCGCGACGAACCATTGCATTTAACTGTATGATCATCTAAATCATTTGTAATTTGTTATTGAAATTATTAAAATTTCGAATTTGCTCTAATTTTGAAATTTTTTTAAAATTTTGACTCACAGAATATGATCTTGAAAACTGGACCAACTAAAAACTCTTGAGACAATTTATAAAAATCCGAAATTTTTAGAAAATTATTTCGAGTTTTTAAGGTTTCGTCGAATAGATTAAATAGTACTTGATAAAACAGATAGATGCACATTTTAAAATAAAAATAAATATGTACGAAATGGATGACAACGATGGATCAAGTTTTACTCATTTCATTTAACCGTAGCGGTATCTGATAAATAAAGTATCGCAGAGTAATATCGATGATAGCTTATAACAGACTAGTACATATAATTTTAGCTATGATTGGGTTGAATCTTGCTTTGCAATTTGTAACAAACAGAAGGTTTACCGATTGCACAAAAAAGAAGAACTAAAGACCTCAAAATAACGCGATTTATAATACATAGAATTCACAATTTAAACATAGTCGTACAAAATCGCAGGGCATAATGAACACAATAATCAGACAGAATTCGAAGAAAACTTTGAATGAAAAATCATTTTTTTTGCATTATTACCAAAGTCAAAATAATTCTGGAATAGAATATAATTCAAATTCATACTTAGTTATTTTTAAAAATAAACGAAAATATTGTAAGTTCTACGAATTTGCCAAAAAGAAATGAAAAATTGATTCTAAAAATGTCATTTAGTACAAATAAATATAACATTCAATTGTTAACAATATTGAAATAAGGCCAAGACTTATTATTAAGATTTCAGACATGAATAGAAATTATTTGAAAAATCAAAATTCCGAACTAATTGAAAATTTTATGAAAACTGATTTTACTTGTACCCTTAATATTGCAAAAGTCAATAATAATTTGTTAGTAAGAATAACAATGCATTTACAAGTTGAAAAAATTTTTTCCTTTAAGATTAATTTAATAAATTGTTAAAACCGTTGCATCATCTTGCGAGATAGGGCAGTCAACAGGCTTAATAGTCACAGAAGGTTGCAGCGATTGGCCAAAGAGTGGCTGATTAAAGGGTTCCCCCGCGTGTTGAATGCGCGAATTCCACTGCCCGATTAATGACGTATGGCTCATGTGACCAGACGAACCCAACATTCCGCGCCATACTACCGTCACCACGCGTACATCGGAGGCATTGGGTGGGCGCATCATTGGAGGTAACGACTCAGAGGTAAGCATACCGTGTGGTCCCATACCTACCACCGAAACCTAAAAAATTCATATTAAAATCGACAAATAAATTAAAAAACTTAAGTATTTTTCATTAACTAAAAAAAATTCAAAATCAAATCTAAACTTTCCGCGCAAATTCAGCATTTTCTCTGTAATTTTTTTATACAACAAAACAAAATTTGTTCAATTTTTGCTTGAAAATGAACAAAAATGCAAAAAAATGCGCTCGTCCTGATTGGTCGACAATCAATTTCATTCAAATTTGAAATGAAGCATGAATTTTGTTTGCCTAATTGACTTGGTGTAATGATATCAATTTAAATATCGCTAAACTGTTTCAAAAAGTCTGACAAATGCTATAAACAAAATAAGTCCGCTATCAACTGTTCGAATGCTCAATTTATGTATATATTTTGGTTTTAATTTTTGAGTTAAATGAATTTTCAGTTACACAAAATAGACAAAATCGGGTTCAAAATTAAAGCAGATACAATTTTTTCTACTACCGATCAAAATAAATTTGAAAAAATCGACGTAAATTGTCGTGATTTTGTCTCGGAAAAATCGCCGATAGAATTACGTTCTATCTGGCAATGTCTTTCTCGTTTCAAAATCATGGATTTGAAAAAAAAATAATGAACAGAAAAACTTCCTTTCATTGCGTAAAATACCTACTAAAATTATTTTTCGACGTATAATTTTCTCTAAGCTTTTTATAACCTGATTTGAATTACTTATCAAACATTTGCAAAAATTAAAAAAGAAATCAATGGGTTTTTTAATCCACTATAAATTTATTTTCCATGGAAGTCTTGGATCCCATTGATTGTGGGAAAATCCACCATGTGGTGGCAGGATCATGAAAGGATATCCTCGACATTGAGTCTGGACACTAAAGACACTATAATGATGGTAAAACTATTCTTTACTTATCAGTCCTCAGAATTAAAAATACAAAAAGACAAAATTGACTTACTGCTCGTTTTGAAGACATCAATCATTGGCCTGACAATCTGCGTCTTGCGTTATAAACTGCCAAATACAATAACCTGTTCTCCGATACTCGGCTCTAGAATTTTATAAAAGCGCTTAATTATTGACGAGAACTGGAAGAATTTTGTGTATAAATTAGGCTTATTTTGAAGAAAACCACTAAATTTTTTTTTCCTTAACATTCTTCAACCTACGCAAATACAATCGGTATAATTTGCAAAAAAATCGTTTTTTTAAAACCTTATTTAATTTTAAAAAATATTAAAAATTAATATTTTGGTTGTTTGCGCCTTTTGAAGAAACATTTTTATTATTCGTCCCGCTTATAAAAAAATATTACTCCCAAAACATAAATAAGCCACGAAACCCAATAAAACGTGTGAAACTTTATTTTTTGTTTACAACGATTTTTTTACAAAATTATATTTTTTTGCATTATCTCTGATTCTTTTTTTTGAAATCCTGAAAACATTTGTGGCTTCTGCATTGGATCGTTCTAAAAGCAAGTGATAATCGTCAATGGATATATCAATTTCAACTCGTGCGCTCACCAAATCTGCTCACAGTCAAATGCCAAGCACTATGGCTTAAAAAATAGGGAGAAAAAAAAATACTTGTGGTTTATTTCAGAGTGTTCAATTGAGAAGTTCTAATTATCGCAAAATTGGTCTAACACCGATGAATACATTGAATGAGAAGCGAAATCTGTCACTGGTGTCCCCGTAAATGTCCCGGTCCCGTCCTACAAATGTCCCAAACCCAGAGTCCAACAGCTGTGGCCCCCACAAGTTTGGGGGGGTCCCGCATGACTCGGAGCTGGCCAAAAATGCAATAACTAGTTCCCGCACCTTGTCACCACTCAGATTACTCAAAATAGCTCACGTTCATTCTTGCTGTCATTTTGAACCGACATTAATATCCGAAACCGCTTAATATGCATTTAAACGTTTTCATTTATAAGTAGCAGTAGATGTTCGTGCTGAAGCACCCTGACTAAGTTATAAAGCTACTACTTCTTTGGAAGCTGTAAGAGGTGATCTAACTAGGGCAATGGTCATTGGTTTTCAAGCGCAAAACGTTCAATATATATATGTGCGATTTCTATAATTTCTCGAGAAAATAAAAGTGTACAAATATTTAGTCCTGGGCCATTTACAATACCCTTAAAATCCGCCTGCAAAGTTTTATTGTCATGTCTAAATTTAAACAACGTTGAGAATTTGGAGACTTTTAAAACATTTTTTGATAATTTGAGAACTTTTAAACTGGAAATGTTTGTCAATTTTTGTCAATTTTTTACACTTTCCCGTTTATTTAACAGTGGCCACCCTTACTCGTCACCAAACTGTTACTTTGTATTGGGAAAATGACCGGGACGATTGGGGAGGTCTTAATCGTTTGGACCAATCAAATAGATCTTACCAGTTTATTAATGAACGAATATGAGACCTAGTCTGCTGACTAATGTTCTTCTTCTGCTCGCTCACTAGGATACGATCGCTAAAAATTCAACTTTTAGAATTGTTTAGCCTTAAACTATGCCAGTACCCCCGCCTACAGAGACGCAACCGAAACTTTCTTTCTGCTAATTTCTAATGGGTTTAACCCTGGTTGTAATTTGTGAATAATTGCTTTCGATACTTTAGCTACTAAAGGATTTAAGATGAAGATTTTTTGCAATTTTTTGACTAAAGTCTTATAATTTTTTAAGGTTCTTAAACATTTTTTTTTCGCTATTATTTAATTCAAATTACTTTTTTCAAAAAACTTAGACAAAACAGTATTTTATGAAACTTGACTGACTCGAGTTGGAAATTCGAGTACATAACTTTTTTTCCGATTTCTGGTCAAAAAATAACTCTTTCAGAAAAGCTGACAACACAATTTTTAGTTGTTTTCAGTAAAAAAATACAACTTGTTTTTCGACTGCAAAAATACTGTTGCTTTTTTGTTTGAAAAACTAAACTTTCCATTTTATTATTTTGAAAACAATTACTCTGTTTCAACTCGGCACAAACTTTCCTCCATTTTTGCGTCGACAAAATTTAATTGTGCAAATTTCAACTGGCAATGCTTGGCAAAATACAAAAAATTGGCCAGCCGCCGAACAATAAATTAAAAACATTTTTTTCTCAAATAAAATTAATAGTTAAATACCCGCACCACTCGATATCTGCATTTCGGCCAATTTCCTGGTGGCGTCCGTTTCATGTAAATATCAATCTGGAAATCGATTTGATTTTATTTCTGAAC
>SCLH01001899.1:51482-80225 GCA_004367855.1 Oikopleura vanhoeffeni | reverse complement strand
CATAATGTACTGAAAGGTCGCTAGAGAGCAAAATCTGGTCAACACTCAAGGTCAACCTCAAGTTCATCGTTTAGACTTGCAAGTACCTTCAAAAGAATCGGAAGGGCCGACTTTTTGATAAACGTATTAGCAACTATGGGTCAATAATGTACTGAAAGGTCGGTAGAGAGCAAAAAACTTTTTGCTCTCTAGCGACCTTTCAGTACATTATTGACCCATAATTGCTAATACGGTCATCTAAAAGTCGACCCTTCCGATTCTTTTGAGGGTACTTGTNGACTTATTTATAAATTACTTTTGATGTATGAGATATAAATCAAAGCGGACAAACCGATGACGTAGGCCAGATACTTGTGCATCGTTTCCGATGGAAAGGTCACTTGTGAAGACAACTGTGACCGTGTATCACGTGATATAGTATACCTTGCTTTTCTCACTATATTTTCTAGAACTAAAAATTGAAATTCTAGAATATAAAATTTTGGATGCGAAAATATTACTTCTCAACTTCCTTATGCAGGAAAAATTCAAATTCCAACTGCCTCAAGCTTTCTGTAAACAACATTCAAAGTAGAGCCACAATTGTGGCTCTGGTGCCTTGGCGGAACTTTTTTTTATATGCTCACACGGGTTAAGAGTCATTTTACTGGAAAATTTTGTTTAAAACATATCATTATTTTTTGACAGAGCGATAGAAAATTATTTGAAGTTTTATATGAAATAGTTTCAAATATAAATTAAGGTTTAATTTTGTCTTATTATTGCACTTTTGTGTGTAATTGGAGGTAATTTTCGCAACTTTTTGTTTTCTCATCCTCATTAAATGCATTTTAATTCGTGAAAATGTTTTCTTGTTTTTTCAATTGTATAGCAAATTGGCTGAATATTATTTTAAGCTATTGAAAAATGTATATTGATAACGAAACTTTGCTAATATGGCTCGATTTATAAGTATGGCGACGCGTCGCCATAATCGAGTCTGGGTACAGATTCATGTCTAAAGTCTACGAGTTAACGAAAAAATAAAAATTTATGATATTTGAGATTATTATTGGTTGAAATTTTAATCCATTAGAATCCTGGATTTTCACCGATTTTGAATGAACTTTGTTCGATATAATTTTATAATCAAGCTTTGATTTTCAGGTTTTAAAAATCTCAAAAACCGAAATTTGAAAAATTGCTCTCTAGCGCCTACAAAATTTATACTACTTTTTAATTATTTCTTTAAATAATTTTTGTGCTATTTTTGCGAACAACATTTTAAAAACGGATAAGTTATCCGGGATAACATTTGAAATACTTTACTGTTTTCTGAAGCATAATGGAAAAATCCGTCTCGTCGAATTAATTATGATCTATGTAACATAGTTTATGTTAAAAATGCATTATGTTTGGTCAAATTATTTTGTAAATTAATCTATCATATCGAGCATATTTTTGGTTTATTTCATTCATTTTTAGCTATTCATTCTAGCTGTCATTTTGCTATTCGCTTTTTTTGTTCGAACTTTAGCATAAATTGGTTGATTAAGCGAATTCATTCCTTTTCTATAATGAGCGCCTGTCACAATTTACTTGACTGATGGTGCACCACCAGATAACAGCCTACGCAACAAAGAAACACCTTTTTAAATCATACCCTTTTAAAATAAAATGAAAGTAGACAATTTCTGATTTTGTTAAAACCCCAACTTTGGCCAAAATTTTTGGATGTTTTTATAATTATATCTACTCTTCGTTCTAGAAACGTTTCCGGTAATGCAAATTAACAATAATTTATATTTGATATAGAAAACTCCAATTTAAATCAAAAAGTAGAAATTTTAAAACAAAACAATTTGACCACCAGATGACGATTTTTTTTCAAAACATTAAGTTCTCTGGATTTAAGTTTTCCCGTGCGCAACCCTACTTATACGCGTGCGAAACCCTACCCCTTACTTGATAAAAAAATTTTGAATCAAATTCTCAAAAAAAATAATTAATAACTTAGAAAAAGTTATTTATTTTGATAATAAATTTTTTTAATCATTTTTGTTGGGTGTAGGCCCTACACTGTAGGCCCTACACTGTAGGGTCACCAAATCAAATATTTCACAGTTTTATGCAGACGGTGCGGGACATTTGCAGCCAATCAAAAACCTGAATTTCAGAATACGCTTATACAATCGGCTGAAATTTGGGCCGAAATTGGAATTCCGTCTTTCCTTATGTCGTAGAACATTTCTTCGAACATGTGTGAAATACATGTGTGTACAAAATATATATATTTTCATAAATTATTGAAAAAAACATATTTTTGTAATTCAAAATTTCTTAAAACATTTCAATAACATTTCGTTTTTTTTTCATTTTTTTTAGTAAACTGACTTCTGTAAAAGTTTTGTTTCTCTAATTTACTTAGCGGGCACGTTTTATTTTCAGACCCCCTAAATTTTTAATGGCAATTGTTTTGTTATAATAAAAAGCATGAATTATATTTGATAAAAATTATCCCGTTGCCTATCTTTTAGATATAAGCGAATATTATTGTAAAAAGGCAATTTTTTGAATCTCTTTCCAAATAGGAAACTTAGTCTGTCCGGTTTAGGTCCGAAGGTTCATTGTAGTTTTTATCAGATGAGGCCGAGAGTGAATTTTTTTTTATTTTGTTAATGATAACGGAGCTGGTTATAAACAACTCGGTTTGTAACTTTACGAATTTAATGTAATCACGCAATCTTCGAAATTCAAACAAAAATCGGCACGGAAAAAAAGATAGGGCAAAATAACGGAAAAAAGTTGGCAAAACAGACAGAAAATTATGTCAAAAATTTTTTTTTCTTGTGTAATATTTTTGAAGAAATATAATTGATCATTTTGAAAATATTCGACTTTTTGACGAACGTGCAATTTTTATGACGCAAAAACAAGTCACCGCAAAAATGCATGAGTATTTTTTTCGAGTAATTACTCTGTCAACTCGGAAAAAATAGAAATAAAAATTTTCCAACATTAAAAAGTAGCGCACTTAGTCTACTAGAGCAGTAAATTATGAGTTGCATTTCTCCGGTGACTTTTTATTTGCATATTTTATCATTTGTAAAATTAAAAGTCACCACAAAAATGCAAGAGCAATTTTCAATCGATCATACAGCTGAAATTTTTTTTTTTCACTGACGTCTTTTAATTAGCCTTGCCTTTTAGCGGTGACTTTTAATTTTCATTCATGAATCCTTAACGTTAGATTTTTCTGCTAATTGTCAATACAAAATATTTCAAAAACTGCAAAGTTCGTAAAAAAGAGACGATTTGTGGTGAATGGTCAACAATATGAACTATCTTAAAAACTGGGGCGATTTGTGGTCAATGGTCGAACAATATGAACTTTATCGAAAACTGAAGCGATTTGTAGTAATCTATTTTTTTGATAATTAAACTTTTACAAAATAAAATTTGATAAAAATAAAGCTATTTGAAGATAAAGCCGAAAATGATGGTTATTAATTGAGAGAATACTTATCGATTTAACGTCACTTGTATCCCATATTGCCTGATATTGGTTTAATACTAATCGATATATACTAAATTTGTTTAGAAAAAAATGCAATTAAATTGATGCAATTAAATGCACTTTAAACTTCAGCTTTTAATTTTGTTTTTACTTCACAATTTTTGTACTATTTGAAGACAAATTATTTGAGAACATTTCTAAATATCGACTAGGGGCGCTCTTGAGCTCAATTTTGAGAAATACAAAAATTGAATTTTGCCTTCTTTAGGTTGCAAAAAAATTTAAATTGATTTTTCGTACATTTTGTTCAAAAAATAACATTTTCTGATCAGAACTTACTAACTGAATTTTGGGGATTTTTTTAAATTTTTATTATTTGCTTGCACCTGGATCAGTTGAAAATGCAAAATGCAATTAACTGGATGCACTTAAATGCATTTTAAACTTCAGCGTTTTAGCTCTTTCTAATTTTATTAACATTCTAATGAAGTAAGGAATACATAGAGAAAGCAATTTAATGCACAGGTCGCCCCATAATGAGCAAAGTATCTGGTAGTTAAGGGGGTACCTGATACGAAAACACCCCCTTAGAATCGGAAATTTCGAACCGAAATTTACGGCGAGTCAATAACGCAATTTTGTCTAACTCTCCTCCGATCAAAAGTGTCCGAGTACATTTTAAAAACCGCCGAACGAAACCATCATTTTAAAACTTTTAATGATCATTTTTAAAAATCTATTTTTTGTAATTTTTTAAATTTTCGAAATTATTAAAATTTTTTGAAATTTTTGAAAATTTTTGAAATTTATAAAAATTGTTGAAATTTATAAAAAATCTTGAATTTTTTAAAAAAATATTGAGTTTTTTTAAATCCGGTTTCGCCTCGAATAGGACTGTAAAATAGATACTTGATAAACAGAAATAGTATTGCAGCCATTTTTAATGATAGAAATAAAATGTCAGATGTCAACGTACTGTGACTCCGAATGTACTCATTTCATTAACTCGTAAGCGTTATCTCGGCATAAAAAATGTAGTCCGTTCACGAGTTAATATCATTTGAAGCAGTAACAGCAACTGAGTAATCATATAATTTTGTACTTGATGCATTGGGTATGAATTTGGGCTCTTTTTGCAAAATTTTGTTAAATTTTAACACGCAGAATCCATGAATTTGCACACAAATAAGCAGGAACTAAAAACTCTAAAATGAGAGCAGATTTATAAGTAATCGATAGAATTATTCGATTTTTAAAATAAGTTCTTGAAAAACCATGATTAATGAAAAAATTATAAAAAAAAATTGTAGAAAATTTGGAGAAAAATCATTGTTTTTGCTCATTTATTTTAACCTTCGGAAAATAAATTACTGGAATAGAAGTATATTCTATAATCATATACTATAATTTAATTTTTACAATAACAAAAGAAGTGTTTACGATGCCAAAAAGAAAGAGAAATTAGATGCTTAAAAATGTACACGGATTTATACACAAAATCGTACACATAATCATTGTCCACAAAATGATGAGAGGCGGCAATGATCTTATTAATTAATTTCAGTGACATTCGAAAAAACTTAGAAAAATTTTATTTTTGAAAAAAGTCAAAAATTCGAAAAATAATTTCGAAAATTTTTTTATTTTTGAAAATAACTTCGAAAATTTTTACTTTTGTTTAAATTCTAATATTTTTGACAAAAAGTCAAAAATTCGAATTTTTAAAAAATTGTTTAGTAAAAGAAATAAAAATTCAAATTTAAAGAAAATTGTAAATAAAATTTTTTTGTGCATTTTTTTAAATGTAATTAATTAATTAATTAAATTAAATTAATAATTAACTGTTAAAAATCAGAGGTTGCCATCATCTTGCGGATAGGGCAGTCAACAGCTTAAGTCAGTCACAGAAGGTTGCAGCGATTGCAAAGAGTGGTGATAAGAGGGTCCCCCGCCGTGTTGAATGCCTCGGAATTCACTGCCCATTAATGACGATTGGCTCATTGGACCAGAACCGAAAAACATTCCCGCCATACTACCGTCACGTGACATCGGAGGCATTGGTGGCGCATGCATTGGAGGTAACGACTGAGGTAGCATACCGTGTGGTCCCATACCACCACCGAAACCTAAAAATTCATATTTAAAAATCGAAAAATAAATTAAAAAACTTAAGTATTTTTTAATTAAAAAAAAATTCAAATCATTATAAACTTTCCGCGCAAATTCAGCATTTTCTCTGTAATTTTTTTATAAACAAAAAAAAAATTTGTTCAGAATTTTCTTGAAAATTGGAACAAAAATCTAAAAAATGCCGCTCTCTGATTGGTCGAAATTCAATTTCATTCAAAATTTGAAATTGAGCATGAATTTTGTTTGCCTCAATTGACTGAGTGTAATGATATCAATTTAAATATCGTAAATGTCTCAAAAAGTTCTGAAAAATGCTTATAAAAAATAAGTCCGCTATACGATTTCAAGCTCAATTATGTATATATTTTTGTTTAATTTTTGAGTTAAATTGAATTTTCAAGTTACACAAAATAGACAAAATTCGGGTTCAAAATTAAAGCAGATACAATTTTTTACTACCATCAAAATAAAATTTTGAAAAAATCGACTAAAATTTGTTCGTGATTTTGTCTCCGAAAAATCGCCGATAGAATTTTCTATCGGCAATTCTTTCTCGTTCAAAATCATGGAATTTGAAAAAATAAATGAAAGAAAAATTCCTTCAAATTAGCGTAAAATAACCTAAACATATATTTTTCGAGCGTATATTTTCTCTAAGTTTTTATAACTGATTTGAATTATTATCAACATTTGAAAAATTAAAAGAAATCAATGGGTTTTTAATCACTTATAAAAATTTATTTACCTGGAAGTCTTGGATCCATTGATTGTGGGAAAAATCCACCCATGTGGTGAGGATCATGAGGATATCCTGACATTGAGCTGGACACTAAAGACACTATATGATGGTAAATATTCTTTTACTTTATCAGTCTCAGAGTTAAAAATAAAAAAAGACAAATTGACTTACTTGCTCGGTTTGAAGAATCAATCATTGGCTGTACAATCCTGCGTCTTGCGTTGATAAACCTGAAAATACAATTAACCCTTGTTCTCCGATTAACTCGTCTGCTTAGAATTTTATAAAACGCTTAATTATGACGAGAACTGAAGAATTTTTGTATAAATTAGGCTTATTTTTGAAGAAAACCACAAATTTTTTTTTCTTAAAATTCTTCAACCTACGCAAATACAATCGGTAAATTTGAAAAAAATCGTTTTTTAAAATTTATTTTAATTTTAAAAATAATTAAAAATTAATATTTTGTTTTGTTTGGCCTTTTGAAGAAACATTTTTATTTTGTCACGCTTATAAAAAATATGTACTCCCCAAAACCATAAATAAGCCACGAAAATCCCAATAAAGGTGTGAAACTTTATTTTTTTTACAAATTATATTTTTTTTGAATTATCCTGATTTTTTTTTGAAATCCTAAAAAACATTTGTGGGCTTTGCATTGGATCGTCTTAAAAGCAAGTGATAATCGTCAATGGATAATCTAAGCTTCAACTCGTGCGCTCACAAATTGCTCACAAGTCACAATGCCAAGACATGGCTTAAAAAATAAGAAAAAAAAAATTTGTGGTTATTTTCAGAGTGTTCAATTGAGAAGTTTCTAAATTAGTCAAAATTGTCTAAAACGATGAATTACATTGATGATGAAGCGATATATGTCACTGGTGTCCCTTAAATGTCCCGGTCCCGTCCTAAAATGTCCCAAACTGTCCCGACTGCCAAAACAGTGTCCCGCTGTGACTCTGGAGCTGCCAAAAATGGCATAATAGTCCAACGCACTTGTCACCTCAGATTACTAAAAAAGCTCACGTTCATTCTTGTGTCATTTTGAGACATTAATATCCGAAACCCTTAATATGCCATTATAACACGTTTTCATTATAATGTACAGTAGATGTCGTGCTAAAGCACCCCTGACTAGTTAAAGCACTACTTTTTGGAAGCTGTAGAGGTGATCTAACTAGGATGGTCATGGTTTTCAGAGCGCAAAAAGTTCAATATATATAGTGGCGATTTCTATAAATTTTGAGAAAAAAAGTGTACAAATTTAGTCCTGGGCATTTCAAATACCCTTAAAATGCCTCAAAAAGTTCTTAATTTCATTTCTAAAATTTAACAACGTTGAGAATTTGGAGAACTTTTTAAAAACATTTTTTGATAATTTGGAGAACTTTTAATGGAAATGTTTTTGTCAAATTTTTGTCAATTTTTTAACTTTCCGTTTATTTAACAGTGGCCACCTTACTCGTCACCAACTGTTACGTTTTGTTGGAAAATGACCGGGACGATTGAGGGCAGGTCTTAATCGTTTTGGACCAATCAAAATAAGGACTTACCAGTTATTAACTTGAAGAATAGTGAGACCAGTCTGCTGACTAAGTTGCTTCTTCTGCTCCTCACTAGGATATGGATGCTAAAATTCAACTTTTAGAATTTGTTTACCTTAAATATGCAGTACCCCCTAAGAGACGCAACCGAAACTTTTTTCTGCTAATTTCATGGGTTAACCCTGTTGAATTTGTGAATATATTGCTTTCGAATTTAGCTACTAAAGATTTAAGATGATAGATTTTTTGCAATTTTTTGAAAAAGTACTTAAATTTTTTTAAAGTTTTAAACAATTTTTTTTTCGATTTAAAGACAAATTTACTTTTTTTCAAAAACTGAGAAAAACAGTATTTATGCAACTTGACTCGACTCGAGTTGGAAATTAAAGTAGCATAATTTCCTTCAGATTTTCTGTCAAAAAATAACTTGCTTTCAAAAAGCTGACACAAATTTCTTAGTGTTTTCAGTAAAAAAATAAACTTGTTTTCGACTAGCATAAAATACTGTTGATTTTTTTGTTTTGAAAAGTAAACTTTCATTTTTATTTTATTTTGAAAAAATTACTTGTTTCAACTCGGCAAAAACCTTTTTCCATTTTTTGGTCGAAAAATTTAATTGTTGAAAATTTAAACTTGCAATGTTGCAAAATACAAAAAAATTGCCAGCGCGAAAATAAATTAAAAAAACATTTTATTCTTTCAAATAAAATTAATAGTTAAAATATTTGCACTATCGATATCTACCATTTCGCCAATTTCCTGGTGGCTGTCCCGTTTATGTAAATTATAAATTGGGAAATCGATTTGATTTTATTTTACACAAAAGGGGTGTTTTGTGAAGATATATTTAAGATATATGCACTTTATCGACATTTAACAAAGACCAAAAAATCGAATTTAAATTTTGCCACATTTTCACCATGCCAATTAGGAGGGAGATATTACGGATTCTAATTAAGCAGAAATCATTAAAATTCATAATTTGCCAGAGACAGCTTATTAACATTATTTGCAACGCATTTTTACCAACCATTTCGAATCGAAAATTTTAATTTCAAAAGTTTCCTCATGCAATATTCTTCCATATTTTTGTTGAAAAATATTAAAATTTAGTTTCAACTCGCAAACATTTTTCTACTTTTTTGTAAAAAAAATTATATATCCTTTATTACTCACAAGTCTTGAAAAAAAGTAATTTTCTTATACAGCCGAACTTTTTAAATTGTCTCATTTTTTTCTGTAGGCGGCTAGACAGTGAAAATTCACTATCTTTTGGCTTAAATTTTGGCTGTCGAGCCCGGAGAAAAAAAATGTGACAATTCAGAAAAACGGTGATTTGAAAGCAAGTTTGATATTTGAAAGTAAATCAAAAAGACAGTATTTCATGCTAGTGAACCAAAGATATTGTTTTAAAAAAAAATGAGGAAAAATGCATTGTTATGAAAAATTACATACAGTATGTGTTTTTTTTACTTGCGAAATGAAAATTGTCATTAAGGTAATTACGGCCAATAAAATCGTAACTAGGTGAGTATATTTTCAAACTCTTGACATCGGCTATAGCTTGGCTTTCAACATACAATCCACCTAGTTACCATTTGTAATTGGCCGTGATTACCTAAATGACAATTTTCATTTCGCAAGTAAAAAAACACATACTGTAGTCAAACAAACGAAAATTAGGAAAAACATCTTCTGCAAATTGAAAACTATAAAAATTTTGAAGAAAAGTTCACCAGAAAAAACTGATGAATTCATTTTTTTTTTATAATTTATTTCTTCTTAAAATAACATTTTCATCTGAAATTAAATAATCAGTATAATTTTATTTTCCGAAATAAAATAAATCTATATAAATATTTTGCTCAAAGCTTCCCTTCGAAACATTTTAATCCCGGAGATAAAACATTATTAACATATTTTTTCTCGTTTCGTAAAAAGCTTTTTTCTTCTGTTTGACTTGTGTTTGAATAAATAAACATAATTTTGCTCTTGGCACTTTTGGTATGGAACAATGCTCCGAAACAAATCAGATTATACATCCAAACGACCAAATACAGACAAAAAACTCTGTTTACGACTAAATCATATTCAAATTTATTTAGCAACTTTTCCTCTTAAAATTGCATTCTAGCTAAAAATTATGCAAAATTTGGCTAAAATTAGCAAGCAGGGTTTATGATAAAACCAGAAAAAATTTTTAACAAATAAATCGCTTAATTTTTATTGGGAGGTTTTTGGCCAAAAAAATAAAATTTTTCTTCTAATTTGAAAATTGAATTCGTTTTATTTTTCTGAATTCGCAAGATTTTTTTATGTAATTGTGCCATATTTAGACTTTACTCTTTTTGAGAAATAGAAAAATACGCCAAAATGTGACCAATCAAAACTCTTCTGAGCACATTAACAAGGCCAGCTAAAAAACGTGCCCCCAAAATATTAATAATATTGATTTCTAATCCGGTGGTTGAACTAACTGTTGAACTTTAAAAAAGGCGAGCTATCGACAAAAAAGGATTTTCATCAAAAAGTAAAAAAAACAAAATTAAATTTAAGAATTTTCTTTAAATACAGAAAATACCTTATTTTTTTTGGATTTTTCTTGCAAAAAAGACAATTTTTCAATTTACATGAAAAATATACTATTTGGCTTAATTGTAGACATTATTTGCAGCCATATCAAAAATAAGCAAAAACATAATATTTTAGCCATTTTCATGTTTTTAAGAAAAAAGATGAAAAACTGAATAATAAACACAAATTAAAGCATATATATTCACAATCAACATTAAAAAATAAATTGACAAACTAGCCAAAATGAACGATCCTGATTGGTTTAAATTTCAACCAATCAGAATCGAGCTAGAATTTTTTAATTTCAAAAAACTTACTGTTAAATTTTGAAAAAGCCAAGCTCTGAGTATATTTGTTGCTTGTTTAGGAAAAATGCCTCGTTTTTTTGGTTGGCGTTTTTCATCTTTATCTTCTTTCTTAGTACGTTTTGCGCTTGGATGATGGGAAGTGGAATCTGACGAACTTGGTTCTTCCCGTTTTGCCGGTCTACTTCCCGGGCTTCGAATCGTAGATTTTGAATCTGTAGATCCCGTGGTCGAAGTGAGGGAATTATTATTTTGACCAGAAGTGGCCGTGGTCACCGCAGTTCTGGTCGCCCCCATATTTATCAAATTCGGCTCCGAAATATGTCCGATTCTGGCGATAGAAGTCACTGAACTCGCCCCAAGTTGAGACTGGGACATTAAAGTGGGCGAGGAGGCCGTTTGAAGGGGCGAAATGTGGCCCGTGATCGAATGACTCACAGACGACGTGGGCAGTTCTGTATAATCTCTGTTTGAAGTCATATCTTCGATGGAACAAGAGGGGAATTCGAGCTCTCTCCCCATTTGTCTCTCCATTTGTCTTTCAAGGGCATTTGAATCGTGATGTTGAACTGGCTCAAGACTTCTTTCAGCTAAATTTGACAAAAATTAAAATTTTGGTCAAAGGGGTTTTTTTGGTTAAAAAATGAGTAGGCCCCACTTGGGACGATTATGTACTTGGGACCAAATTTAGGGGACCAAATGGGTCCCAAGTGAGGCCTTCTCTAAAAAATATAAAAATGCGCACCAGAAATAAGGGTCATGGGATTGTATTTTCCAACGGCGGATGATGATTCTGAAATTTCATTTTAGGGTCAAAAAGCTATTTAAGAGGTTTACACTTCATGACCTCATTTTTTTTTAATTTATCATGAAAATTTAAAAGGATAACTTTCATGATAAATTCGGATTTGCGGACATTCAAAATTCCAAAAATCGGTCCTAATTACTTTTTTGTCTAGAAAATTTCATTGAAAAAACAGAAAAATTAAATAATAAATTGACGAATATAAATTTAATATTAATTTTTCATTCAAACTTGTTAAAAAATATTTAATGTATCCAAATCTCAATTTTCATTCGAATAGGTATAAAAATGAGAAAAAAAGTATTAAAATTTTAAAAATATTAATTTTCGGTTCAAAAATCTGAAAAATTGAAGAATAAAATTGAGAAAATCTTAATTTTTCATTCAATATTGAGGAAAAATTAGAAACAAAATTAATTTTAGGATGATTTTTATATTAAGAACTGAGAAAAAATTTATTGTCAAAAAAAAAATCTTCAGAAATTAAGCTAAATTAAATAAAAAACTTCCTACCAAGCAATTTTCATTTAAAATTTAGGCAAATTAAAAAATCAACTTTGGAAATTAAAATTTTTCATTCAAAATTGTCAAAAAAAATTTGAAAAAATATTAGTTTTTGAAGAAATTTTTGGTCGGGAACTGAGAAAAACTTTTTAGTTGAGGAATCTTTTCTTTAAAAATTGAGGCAAATTATCAAAAACCTTTATCTCGAGAAATTTCCAATGAAAATTGCGGCAAATAGAGAATTTTAATATAGTGGGTGACTAGTAAAACACTTCTTCAGCTTTTTCCAAAAAAGGATGCTTGTAAGAAGTAAGGCGTACTTTAACTGATTACAGGCGTGAGGATGCTTCAGGTATTATAAGGTAGACTGAAATACACCCAAAAAGACGTCCTTTTAATAGAGAATGCTTTAACTAGTAACGAACTGTATGTTAATTTTTGGAATTTTTCGTGTCCTAAATCACCATTTGTGTTGACTACATACGTGTTTGCAAACTGTGTAAGTTTAGGTCAATGTGGTCATTAGAAGAGGTGGTCGAGTGGCATACCACTTCGCCGACGAGTACTGGCTGCCCCCAAGACCCCATGAGGCTCGAGCTCCTATAGTCTCCTTGAGGGTGAAGAATTTTGACTGGTCTCTGTTTAACGGTGGAGTTAAAATTTCTCTGTAGCACACGGGTTAAATTGTTTTTCGCTTTTGCTTTTAGCTGGTCATTTATTCATTTGATGTTTTTATTCGAAAAAAGGTAAAATTTGCTTCAAAAGTATAAGGGGGTAATCTTCAGTGGTTTTTCTGGCGTCTGTCAAATCTGGCAGTTTCGCATCGAGAGCCGAATAAGCCTTTTTGCTCCCTCTCTCTAGAAGCCCAATACTGCTCTCTATAGTCTGGTCACACAGATCGCCTCTTAAAGCAAAAAAATAACCAGCAGTAAAAAAAAGGGAGCAAATGCATCAAGTGCTCTGGGGCGCCCCCTATTTGGCGCAAACCTATCCAGCACAAAGAACCAACTAGATGGTTTTGCATTTGGCGTTTAGGGGACTCGTAATTTACCCAATTTGTCAAATTGTCGCTTTAGGGTGTAAAGGGTGGCACATCTGACAATTTTAACACGCAAATACAACAAAATGTGAAAGTTGAAGTTCGTAAAACATTATTTGACCGACGAGAAAAATCAAGAAAATATACCTTTTTAAATTTTTTTATTTTGAAATTATGACTTGAGACTCAAGTCTTGAGTGGCTGTGGATTTTTAAGAAATAAACATAAAATTTTGAACTCTGGAAAAGATATTTATTGAAGCTCAGATAGAACAATTCCTGGACACCCTTATAATAATTATTTTTGAAAATTTGAACGTGTAAATATTTGTTCTCAAACTATTTTTTCCGAATAAGAAATTTGAAATTTCAAAAAAGACCGCATTTATTGACGTTATAGAAAATTTTTTCCTGATTAGCAAATTTTTCTGACTCTAAAAATATTCTTTAAAAACTAATATAAGTATGCAAAATCAGCCTGAAAATGAATTTTTATTAAAAACCAGCAAAACTTGATAAAAGTAAAAGGCATTTTCAAGTATGAAAAAATTATGAGATTAATACGCCGAAGTAAATTTTTTTGGAATTTCAACATTTTCTTATTTAGCGGTCTCGAAAAAAATCCAAAATGACAAATTTTTGAGAAAATGAAAAAATGTAAAAACGTCTAATTTAAAAATAATTTTTCTTCAAATATTAAAGTCTCGATTCTGATTGGTTGAAATTGTAATCAAACTTTTATTCAATTTTGTGAGCTTGAAAAATATCATTCTCGAATTTATTTAAATTATTGACTATAACGGTTCGATTTTTTGATGATGAGTATAGATTTTAGTCATTTAATGAGTGCCCATTTTTTGCTAATGAGAATGAGAATTCGGGTATTAACCAAAAGCGGCCTTCACAAAGCATTAACTCCTCTAAGGGTGTACACAGTGTCAACGCAAAAAAAAAGTTAATTTTGACACTTTCTCAACAATTTTCCCGCGATCATTAAAGTAAATGTTATTTGTTAAAATAGCCCTTTTAACTAAAGATGTTTCAACATGACAGAATATCTGCCTGTCGTACACTCTTATCTCGGTGCGCTACTTCCGCCGTTGGAAAATTGGTATTCTCATAAAATGGAGTTTTTAAGGGGGTTGCCACGATTCAACAAAAAAAAACGATCTCAATGCGCTAATCAAATTGTCAACGTAAAACCCTTGATTATTTTTTGTTACAATAGAATGACGGTTTTACGCGTTGTACTTCCGGTTTGAAGATTCACTCTCTATGACAATGTCAAAATTTGATTTAAATTGCGATGAGAAATAAAATTAATTTTTAAATTTTACATTCAAATTTAGGAATGTTGAATTATTCAAATTGAATAAAAAAATTTATGAATGCTTGATTTTAATTCAAAATTAAGACAAATCGAAAATAATTTTTTGAAAATCTTAATTTTTTGAAAATCTTAATTTTTTGAAAATCTTAATTTTTTATTTTAAAATTAGAAAAATATGGAAAAAAAATTAGAAATTCATAATTTTTAATTTTGATTCAGAAAACTTGAAAAATATAATTTCAGAATCCTAATTTTTCTTTCAAATTTTGAAACAATAAATAAAACATTCAATTTTATTAATAAAATTTAGAAAATCTTAATCTTAATTCAAAATTCAAGAAAATCGGAAAATAAATTTTTGAAAATCTTAATTTTAAGTCAAAATTTAATCGACTTGAAATTAAATTTATAATTTATGAAATTTCAATTTTTCATACAGAATTGCAAGAAACTTTGCAAAAAACAATATCAATTGATTAACTGCCGCCGTTGGAAAATTGGTATACCAATGAAATGAAATTTTAAGGTGGTTCCACGATTCAACAAAAGCGATCTCAATGCGCCAATCAAATCGTCAACGTAAAAACCCTTGATTATTTTTTGTTTGAATAAAATGATGGTTTTACGCGTTTTTTTACTTCCGGTTTTAAGACTTACTCTTGCAGATGGCAGCTGAGTGCTCGGCATGGAAACTGGAAAGAGATTGGCCAGGAGAATCTTCGTCTGAGTGTTTATCAGAACCAGCAGGAGAAAAACCCAATCCCTAAATATTATATCAATATTATGTTCAATATTATATCATAAAACATTTTATCTAAAACACCGGCTATTGCATCTTTTAAACAAAAAATCTTAAAAAAACCCTGACAATTTTTTTCAATATTTGTGATTTTTAACTTATTTTTATTTTTTATCTTGACTTCAACAGCTAAATACATTAACTCATTTTTTATACATTTTGGATGAAATTGTAGGGCTGCTTTGTTACCCACTGTACATATTTTTTTTTAATTTTAAAGAACTTTCATAAATTGAAAACCATAAAAGTTTATGAAGATAAATATTACACTTATTACACTTATATTACACAATACCTTTAATTGATATTTTTTCAATATAAAACACCCAAAATAGCCAAAAAATTGACTTTTTCAGAGTTCACAAAATTTTTCAATATTGCCTCATTTTCACTGAATTAAGAAATATACTCATCTTATTCCTACTCTTATTAGTTAAAAGTAAGAGTAAAAAAGATTTCAGTATGATAACAGATTTTGTACACTATGTTTCACTTATATGGTCAATCAATTCTAATAGTATTTAATCCCCTATTTCAAGTACTCATTTGACACAGGCGAATGCCCTTATCCCCAAATCCTTCCTAACAAAAAAAACGGTTTACAAATTGTTATATCCAAACATTTTCGCCCAATCGATTTCCGAATAGTGTTTTGTGAGCGTTTCAGAACATAGATTTTCGATAAGATTTTGTGCAGAAAATCACGGGGAGTAATCGCTAATGAGAAACAAAGTGTTCTCAAGGTTTGATTAGTTTTAACGGAAAAAACATCATTTGAATATTTTTTTTATTTGAAAATTAAATTTTTGTGGTCAACAAATTTTAGGGAGTCAAAGTCTGACGGTTCAAAAAATAAATTTCAAAAGTTAACAATTTAGCTTATTTTTTCGCAAACTAGAGTATTATCACTAAAAGTCACCATTCCGGGTTTTTAGTTTCATTTTTCACCACGAAAAATAGCAAAAACGTGACCCTAAAAACTCATATCAAAACCGGGCAAAAACAACGGTTTCTGATTGATTTAAATTCCGACAAATCGAAATCAAGCCAAAATTTAAAAAAAAATCATTATCACCATAACATTTCAATTAAAATAGTTTCTTTGAAATTCGCACGAAAATTCTAAAATTTTTGCTGATGATTTTTATCAAATGAAAATTATTCGAATTTGTTAACCGTGAAGTTCAAGGTTGTTTAAAACGCGAAAAAATAAATTTAAAAATGTTTGTTTCTTTTCTGAAAATCTCTATTTTTTCCTAGGTTTATTTTATTAATAGTCGCAAATTCACACTCGGGTCTTTCTATAGCAAAAACAGTCGAAATATTTCACAAGAACAAAATGTAAAATTATATATTTTTTTTTGTTTTCTCGGGCCGGTTTAAAATTTATTATCAGGTTAAATAAATGGGGAAACAGGCCCGAGTGAAACAGCCTAGCCGAGTCCGTGGGAAAAAGATGAGATAAACATTTAGTCCAAATCGAAATGGTGGAGCTACGACTATTTATACAATTGGTGCAAATCATTATCCTAATGGAAAGCTGAGTAAGCAAAGAACGAAACAATCAGAAATATGCGATCACAAAAAACATTTTAGGAATGTTTTTAATTAACAAATTTTATTATGGGAAAATTAGACACACTTGAAAATTTTTGTCCTAAATTTTAATATATAAAAAAAAATTATGTAATTTTAATAGTATAATTTCCACTTTTTTTCGGAAAAATCTGAAATCTCTTTATAAGCTTCTGTTTCAAGCTTTCTAAAGCAGTAAAAAATCTGAAATAAAATAAAGAAATATTTAAAAAAAAAATGTGAAAAATTGTCAAATTTTAATCAAAACGTTTTTTTATACAAATTGTCATTTTACCAGTAATTTGCTACTTTCAAGCAAATAAAGACCAAAAATTATAAAAAAGCAGGCCAAAATAACGTTGGACATCTTTTAGGAGTTTCATCCAGGATAAAACTGGATATACCGAAAACTGAACGTTGAAAAAATTTTATATATTTTGTTCTCATTTTTTGGTATATTTTTTCACTATACGAAATTTTTATAGTAAACATATCGTTATTTAGAAGCATTTTGAAACATAATTCTTATTTATAATTGGACATAACATACATCTTGAGAAGCACCTACCGGTGAAAAAATTTTTAGACAACCCCGCATTATGTATAAATAAACGATTTTGATTGGCTTAAAATACAAAAACGAAATTAATCAAAATTGAATTGAAATATTAACACAAACGCAAACTTTTATAATGGAAAGGTCATTTTCGGCAATTTTCATTCGCCAGTAACCGGGCTGATGCAATTTTAGAGCAGATTTTGACTTTTTAAGAAAATTTTTAATTATGAACTTTGATTTCATAGTTTAGTCATTTTTTAGTAATATTTAATTATCAATCATGCTGAGATTTCTAGGGCTTTCATCTGGCTATTACTGATAACGACGATTAACTTTTATCAAATCAGAATTGCCAAATTACTGTTTTATATCATAGAAAAAATCTCACCAAAAAATATTTGACGAATAGAAATATCAATCAATCAATTATCAAATAAGTAAAAAAGCTCAAATTTAATTTCGGTCAAAATTTCTTATACTTTTTTTGTAAGGAAAATGTGGCTTATTTTTGAACGCCTTTTGAAGGTTTAATCCGTTTTGGCGTTAAAATTGTTTTATATTTAACGTATTTTTCTGGTTTTGCGCGTTCTCGGGAATCGTAAAATTGAATTTGGTTGGTTCTAAATGAAAGATTTCGTGCCTGTCAAAAACTTTGCGTAATTAACATCTTAATGAGCAGAGACCCTTTTTCGATAAGCTTTAACAACCAAAAAAACTTCAGCTGGAAAAGATAACTCAATTTACAAGAACTTTTCCGAAAAAACAGCGGAAGGACAAATTTATAGTTTCTATTTATTTTAGGCTAAAAATATTTTTTACTTTCGGTATAAATTTAGAGCTAAATAAGATCATGTAAATTTAAAAATCTACCTAAATTTCAATTTTTGTCAGCAATTTCAATTTGAATCAAAATTAAAGAAATTTGACAGCATCAAAAAAATTAAATTTTTTACAAATTTTTGATTTTTGGATTTTTTTCTTCAAAATTTTGGTCTTTGATTAATATTTCTGATAAATCTTTGGACTGTGTTTTTTCAGAATTTAAATTGAAAAAAAATTAATTTTTTGACAAATATTTGAATTTTGACTTTTTTCAAAATTTCAATTTTTGAAAAGAATAGATTTTTGAAAAATCTTGTTTTTTTAATTTTGAATATTTCAACGTATTGTTTGATGACTGCATACAGCCTTATAATTTTCTTTGACAAAAAAACTTTTGCAATTTTTATCTTTATTTCAGTTTTGAATTGCGAGATCTTCACAAACGGATGGAGAAACCGAGAGGCACAAATTAGGTGAAATAACATTGTAGAACTGATGAATAAATAAACATTAATTAGTGACGATAACTCTCTTAATGAGAACATTTGAGTGCTTCCTAATCACTATAAAAAATCTGAAATCGCTATCAAAATAAAATGAAAGTAGAAAGTACTTTGGCACACTTTTACTTTTTTAGAAAATTAACTAAATTTGATAGGTTTTTTACAGGTCAAAGAGAGAACATTTCCGTTACTAAGTGTTTCAAATTTTGATTTTGAGTTGCTTTTTTTACAAAAAGCAAAAATTTAAAGAAAATTTTTGATTTTGAGCTGGTTGTTTTTCGAAAAAATAAGAAATAAACTAAAAACCATTTTTTGTGACGCTAGTTATTGAGAAATTAACATTATTTGTTGTTCAAATTCGAAAACATAAAAAATCTTGATTTTGAGGGGCCCTTTCAGAAATTCGTTGTCGATTTTTTGATGCATTCCTTGCTCTCAAACTGGTCCAAATACCGACCAAAAAGGTCACCAGTTAGAGATAATGTGTAAGTAAAAGCTCATCACTGTTCCTATGCTTAGAAAGCTACATTGTAGATTTGTTATTTTTCGATACTAAAAAACCATAATGATTTGTGGAAATGTATAAAATTAGATTAAAAAGCATTTATAATTTTTTTTAGAGATTCGCTTCAAAACATGAATAACATCGGTGATTGTGCAAAATCAAATATGTTAAATGAGCTAACTTTAGAATAAATTAATTTTCATTTACTAAATTGTGTAATTAATATCGAATGATAAAACGATTTATTTGACCAATATGGATTTTTATTGCCCATAACTGTTATGGCATAATGTTGAAATAATCTTCAGTGTCAAGTATTTCTCCCAAAATTATATTGAAGCTTTTGGACATTAATTGCATTTGACCATGGTGCAATGATTACACCTTTCTGAAATCGATAAATAAAATTATAAATTCTCAATTTTTATTTCATTTTCACCGACAAATAAAAAAAAAAGTATTTTAACCATGAAATTGTATCTTGGATGAGAAATCGAACTCGAATTGATTAGCTGTTATATTTTAGTGTTTTATTTTAAATATTCTCTTTTACTGTCCGAAAAATTTTCGTGAAAATCCAATATAGGCTGTCAAAGGTCGGGACAAACTTCGAATTGATAATAATTAAAGGTTTTTTTATATTTTTAGAATGAACTTCTTCCGAAAGCTTGTATAATAATTTTTTACTTGAATTTTGAGAATAAACTTTTATCAAAATCTGTAGTACAGATTCTGTACAATAAAGTTTTTTTCCAAAATTTTTATAATTTTGATTTTTTCAAATTTTATGTAATAACACAATTTCAAAACATTTTATGATAAGCTTTTTATTTCAAATATGTTTTAATGAAGTATTTTAAAATTGTTTATAGTAAACTTTTTTTAAATATTGTATCATAAATTTTTGATCCAAAATTTTCATAATGCCGATTTTTATAATGTTTTTTTTTTATTTTTTATAACAAACTTTTTCTGATTTTTATTTAATTTTTCTAATAAAGTATATCAAATTTTTAAAAGGACTGTTTTCACAATATTTTATAATGAATCTTTTCAAAGTTATTTATAATGAACATTTTTCAAAATCTTTTATAATGACAATTTTAAAAACAAATTTCAAAATATCCGTTCTCCATTTCCGTGTATATTACAGAGGTACGGGGTCCTCTGATCGTTTATTGCCACTTTTTCAGCAAAAATTTCTACATAATTGGGCTTTTGAAAACGACTCATCCGATTTAATTCTTAGATTGCTCAAACTGAGCACAAATATTCGAAGAAAAAATTGAAAATAATAATTGAAAAAAAAATTTGAATCAGGGCATTATTTCCAATTTTTTTAATCAAAACTGATAATTAAAAAAATTTAGTAGTCACAGAAAAGAAACCAAAAAAAATGGTCCCATTCTGACCAATTTATTATTATTGTATTATTCACGAGATATTTGTGCTCAGTTTGGGCTATCGAAAAACTGAATCGGATGAGTTGTTTTCAAAAGCCGAATTATTTAAAAATGTTGGCTGAAAAGTGGTAAAAAACGACCAGAGAACCCCGTAATAGATATTATTTATGATGACCTCGAATTGGCTTCCCTCATACAGTTATATTATTGTTTTATTTCTTATTTATAAGTTAAAATGAGATTGAATTGATTTTGTTAGTGTTTTATTTTATCGGTTTTGAATAATCATTTCAGATGACAGTTATTGATTATTAAGGTATTTTAAATACCGTATTTAGATTTTGTTGCTTAATGTCCGATTCAGAATTTCAACCTTTTATCTTAGAAATACAACTACTTGTTTATATCGTATTTTAAATATTAATAATCTATTTTGGTAAAGAAGGAATCCCGAATCAGCTTTAATATTAAAACGCATTTGACCAATTTAGAGAAGGCCGGGTTTAATTTTTGTATATTATATATACAGTATATACTTTAGTATATATTGAATTAAATCGATAAAGTCGAAAATTTTTACGATAAATGCAGTATCTAAAACAATGGCAGCACACCTAAGCGATGCGAGGACTAGTACTACGGTTGGCTCTGGTTTTGCGGATTTTAATTTTTTTTTATTTTGAGGTTTAAATAGTTATGATAACTAACATATATTTTTCATATATTTTTGAAATCACAGTAAAAAACTTGATTTAAATTTAAATTGACGATTCTAATTGATTTGAATTTTGACCAATTAAAATCTCCAAAAAAACCCACCTAATTTTCGTTGATTTTTCTTAAAACAGCTGATTTTTATTTCCCCAATTTTGGAAATATAATGCTGGAACGGAGTGACTTTAGAGGCGCTAGAGCATTAAATTGAAATTTTTAATTTTATAACCAAAATTTTGTAAGGCGGCAAAAATTATGGCATGGATTAATAAATTTGTTTTTAAAATAAATTTATCTGTGGGTTTTCACCGGTGTTCTGAGTCGGGATCATTATTGAAAAAAAAACGGAATCGGGATTTGATCGGGATCCCGATTTATTTTTGTAATAGTAATCTTTAGGAAATTTTGATAAAAATGAGCACCATAAATGTCTATAAAAAATGAGACTCGCGATCAGGATTAAAAATTCATTCCGTTTGGGAACACTGCTTCGAATTATTGTAAAAAAATAGGTTGGGCTGAATTCGTATAGCCTTGTCATCTGGTGTACTTTAAAAAATTAAAATATTTTTATATGAATATATATTAATATGATATTACTGATTAAATAATCCATTAAGAATACTTAGCAACGTCTTGTCAAAGTAAATGTACCTTTCTTATGAGATTAATTTCAGTTGGATACCCTATCTTTTTAATATTCTATCGATTATGCACTGCTAATAGAAGACACCTGTCAAACTAATCTAATTAACCCTAAATCTGCTGACTTTATTACCGAAAAATATTTAATAAAAATATATTAAAATAATTAATCTCATTCAAAAATTAGTACATACCGTATAATTCACACCAGGGAGCCAATTCAAGGTTTAACGAAAAATACATATTTATCATGATACCTGCAAATCACTAAAAGCTGATAAGTAACTAGGCTGAAAAGGTATCATCTTTGATATATCAACAACGGTCCTTATCCATAAAAATGACATGCAACCCCATTTTTACCGATGATCTCGGTTTAACCAACACCAGACAAAAATTCGAAAATTTTCCCTGATTAAATACAGAGGGGAATACATTTAGGGATATTGGGTAGTTTTGGCGATACTGGCACTTTTGGCGATATGTCAAAAGAAACTATTTTTTCGTTCAAAAATAAAAAAAGTGTGGGCGTTTAAAAAACGTCATAATTTGAACCAAGTTTATAAGCAGTTTCACAATAGGTTCAAATGACGTAAAATACCATAATGTGTAAATTACTAACTTCAACAGACGCAATAAAACCAAAAAAATTTAGATTTGGGAAATTTAATTTCGATATATGACGTCATTCATGACGCACTCAAAATAATTTGTAATTAAAACATCAAACGCCGACGCAATTTCAGCGATATTGGCTCTTTCGGCGATATGGGCACTACCAGAAATTTGGCTGAAAATCGTGAAATTGCGTTGTATTTTTTTTGCGATATTGGCAATTTCGGCGATATTGGGCCGGCGATATGGGACCTCTCCTGTATGTCTTCAAAGGATCATTTCCAAATTTGGACATTTTCAGTATACGAAATTTTTAAATAAATAAATTACCACTCGGCGTGTATACAACACAAAAAACCTTCTTGTGGTTGTGATGAAAAAATAAAGGTTTTTCTACAAGCTCTCTGTATTTTTTTGTGTTACTCATTAAAAGTTACGCTTACTCATTTGAAGTAAGAGATTAATCAAAATTTTCTTGTTTCTTGGACTTCTCGGTGAATTTCGTTTGAAAATGCAGAATAATTTGTTGTTCACATGTGTGAAAAATAATTAGCAATTCCAGGAAAAAATTGTGTATTTGAGAACAAACATTTTTCGAGGATTTTTTCAAAATGAGATGGACCAAAACTAATTCAGCATTTCGTCCATGTTTTTTATTAATCAGATAATTAATTTTTACAGTGTTACAGTTTTAATAGTGTCTATTTTTTTTAAAGTTTACAAAATACCTGAAAGTTGGCAAAATTGCTTACGTGAAAAATGTATATTCAATTTATAGACTATAAATATATGTACTATAATATGTACTATAAATTATAGTACAAGAACAATGCATGAAAATAACTTTTTTTTAGAATTTTTTAGAATTTTTATACTTTTTATCGAATCTGGAGCTAACGGCTCATTTGAGCCAAAATGATGGATGGTATATCGGTTTTCCCGATTTGGTTAATAGCATAAAAATCTTCTTCTTAATTCCCAATTACAAATAACTATATATAATTAACACATTTTTTGCTTGATATATTTTGTGTGCCGAAAATGTTTCCGGAACTGAGAACAATTAATGTTTGAGTTGTTCCAACCTCGCGAAGTGTCAGACCATAAAAGTGATTGTCTACTAGACAATGTCTAGTATTTTTTATCAAGAAATATAATGGACGTTTTTTCAAAATTTTTATATTGACATTTCTGGAAATATTTTATAATGAAGCTTTTTTTTAATTTGTCTTAAGGGTATGGTGGTTCCTAATTTGACATATTCTCGATAAAATATTAGCCAAACAAGGCTTCAAGGATATAATTCAGATTAGCCAGTTTGTAGATTTAGCCTTCATCTTGCGTAAAACATGTGTCAAATTTTTTTTGCATGCATACATTCCCAGACACATAAGCGAGACAGGGAGACCTAAGTCAAAACGGAAAATCTATCTCCTCTCAGGCTTTATTTTGAAATAAACCTACATTTTTATATAACCTGTATAATTAGTATTTAAAACTTTTGAGGAGCGCTTTTGTCGATAAGTGCTATATTTTTTCTAGAATATGCGATAAACCACCGTTTTTNCTTAATGTTGAAAAAAATACTCAGAAAAAAATAGAAAAAACTCAAAAATTTCGAAAATTTTTTGGTTTTTATTTGGGTTGTTTTGTGCTTTTAAAACATAAACGATTGGTTTGGTGCATTTTTATGACATAATAACTGCAGAAAATGTAGGAACCACCATACCCTTAAATGCCATTTTTAAGTATTTAATAATGGTCGTTTTTAAATTTTTTTATGACAAAGTTTTTTTCTCGATTTTTTAAAGTCATTTTCCATTCTTTTGTAAGGCCGTTTCAAAATTGTCTATAATTTTTCTATTTCAAAATCTTTTACAATCAAGTTGGTGTCTGTTGGTGGAAGGCATAATTTTTATAGTTATGAGTCATCTTAAGAAAAATATGGCAAAAATTGACCAATGAGCTCTTGGAAAATTAAAGAAAACTAAGCGGTCATTGGTGTGTGAGATAACCTACGGAAGAAATGTGTCCTTTAAAAAAAACAGTTTGCCTCAACTGCATTGTATGTTTTTTTTTTAGTTTTTATCATGTCAGTTTTCAAATATATTTTACTGTAGGACCTTTTTCGAAATATTCTTTAGTTGAGCTTTTTTCAAATTTTACCTTGATATATTTTGTTTGCCGAAAATGTTCCCATAACTAAGAGCAATTAATTTTTGAGTTAATTGAACCTCGCAAAGTGTCAGACCCTTAAGATTGATTGTCTAGTCCCTATTATTGAGAAATAGTTATATCCAATTAAAGTGTCACCTCCTTAACTCGGTTCCCTTTGAAATCAAAGAATATGCTTAAATAAAATGCAGAAAGTATTTAATAAAGATAAGGATGTACACTCGAGATTTTCGCGGGGAATTTAAATGGATTTTGGCCGACAGATTTTGTGAGGATTATCTCCCTGTACCCAGTAGGATCTTATATTATAAGGATATACACCATCAATAGAAAATCCGCCGACCATTAATTAACCTGACAGATTGAAAAATCAATTAAATTCTATTTCCTCCTAAAAGATTAGCAATAAATTTACTATTTAGCTATTTAGCTTCAAAAATTAGAAAAAAGTCGTAAAATGCTAATTTAGCCATATGTTCTAAGATAAAAATGTCTGTTTTGGCACACTTTTTATGATGACTTGACATGCATGTGAACTTTTACCCTTGAGACGGAAACGTGACCTTGAGTCACAAGTTAAAACTATGGAAAATGATGTAGCATGCAGTTTTGAGCGACGAAATTTTTGATAGAAATTTTTCCCTAATTTTTGCAATGAAAAATGCGTAGGTGGGAAAAGTTAACAATTTTTTGTAAAAACGTGATAAATACAAATCTGATGCAGCGGAATTTCCGCTGCGGAAATTTATTTGTGAACAAATTTCATAAAATTCTGTTATTATAAAAATATGTATTTTACTTGTATGGCTGTGTTCATGGCAAAATATAGTCCTCCTGAAAAAGTCGATCAAAATGTACTTCAAAAAAAACACTGATTTGGAGAAACTAACACAAAAAAGACGACTTCGACCACTTAGAGTTATCTATTAACTATTTATAAAGGATTTTGAGAAATAATTTCAAATTTAATTTAGGCAAAACAAAACAATCCACAATTCTAGATCAAATAAGCGATTCGGATTTGTCAAAATTTCAACCAATCAGAATCTGGTTGAAATTTCGTAAAAATACCGATTTCTGAAAAAATTTAAATGAAATTTTCTGACTATTGTAAATGATTCCGATTGCTTTTAATCTTTAGCAATCAGAATCACGTAAAAATTCTGAAAAATAATATTTACGATTTTATTATTTATAGGTCGGATAAAATCAATTTTTTAATTTTCTGCAATACCCTCACGTTTTTTTGTGAATTTTCGCGTCCAAATGGTCCGAAATTCCTGCGAAAACAACGTTCGGACCATTACGGACCCCAGTGGGTCACCCCACCCTTGGTGATAAGAATTTATCACCGAGAACCGACTCTCTGGCGCTATTCATTTAATTATTTCCATATTAATATTTTGGATTTTTTTCTGAGAAAAAAACTGATAAAAAGTGCTTGCTAATGATTTTTATTGTTTTAATTGGAATATCCGGTAATATGTTAATCTTAGAATAATAATTTGGCGAAGAATATTTTTGATGGGAATATGCAATATGGAAATGAATAGTAAAACATGCCAATTAAAACAAACAAAAAAATTTAAACAAATGTTCCAAACAATTTCCTTGCTACTGATTTAAACCCAATGCACGCTCCCAACAACTAATTTTTGAAAAAACAAAAAAAATGTGTGTTTTAATTTAAAATGTACAAAATATTCACGGCTGAAAAATCACGATTCAGCATAAATTTTTTCAGGAGACCAAACAAGCTGATTTTTTTTTCAATTTCAATGCCGGTAACTGGTGATTAGCAGTTTAAAGCTTGAAGTTGAAATTGTTCGAAAACCGTAAACTATAAATACAGTTTTATCTTATTCTTGGATAAAATTTGAAATTAAATTATTAATTTGAAATATGACCCCAAAAGAAAAAAATATGACCCCTGAATTACAAATCAATGATTTGAGGACGAAAATTGCAGTAAAATCTGTCAAATGAAGCCAATTGATTTTTAATTGTTTTTGAATTCTAGAAAATCGGTTTTTAATATACCGGAAGTTAAAATCCCGAAAAAAATGTCCGATCTGATTGAGAGTAACATACAATTGAAGCTCAGGTGATGCAAATTACAACTTTTTGATATTACTTACAACTTATTAACTTACAACTTTTTGATATTTGAGTTTTCTGGCCGAAATTTAGATTTTAAGGTTTTGCTGAAAAAACTGCTCTGAAAAATTCTCATAAATGAAAATTTTGAAGTTTTTTTAGAAATTTGAACCATTTTTATGGTCAGTTTTTCTCAAAGTAACCTTAAAAGTTCAGACTGTTAAATTGACAATTTAAAAAAATGAATAAAAAATTTGAAAGTTAACACATTTTCTTTATTACTACGACGCTTATAAAAAAGCTAAGCATTTTGTATAAATTATACATTTATTGTTCAATTTCATTCTGAATGAAACATGTTTAATAATTTTATATACTCAAGTATACGCAAGTTTATTTCGCAAATTTTATATACCCAATTTGTGGAGAATCAAAGATCGTTAAAAGTTCTCTCTTAAAGTTGTACTCTCACGTATTCTATCATAACTTTACATAATGATAAAAGTAGTGTTAAACGACTATAAAAGATCAGACAATTTATATGGTCTACTAAATATTTGGTATTAAATTTAAATAAAAATTTATGTGTAATTAAGTGTTTAATCAATTTCGTTAGTTAGGGCTATATGCTTTTTGAAGCGTAGGGTTGTGAAATGGATCATCAGTTACTCAAAGTTATTATAGGTAGCTATAAATTTCGAAACTTTTGATCTCAAAAAAAAAAATTTCAGATAATTATTTTTGAAAGGTGAGCCTATAAATAATTTTTTTTATTTTTTCTCCAGTCTTTAATAATTCTGATATTTTTTGATCGTCTTTTATGGAATTTTTTGTGAAACGATTCATTGCCTGTTTCTCAAAGTTATCAGCTCAGATTTGAATTTTTGCCTGATATGAACATATTTTTCTCATTTTAACTAATTTGAGTCAATAAATGAAAATTCGAGTTTATAACTTTTATTGACAGAGTTGTTACTGCTAAAATATTCACAAAAATTTAATCGAAAAATTATAAAAAAAATAAATACTGTATAAGGTTTTCGCTACACTATTTTTTGAGGAAAAATTGTTTTTTGCTTTGGAACAAACTTGATGAACGATCGAAAGATTCTTAAATAAATATGATTTTCCATGAAAATTTTCATACAATAATTTTTGAAAAAATACTTATATTTTTGAGTTTTGGAAAAAGTTTTATCAAAGATTGGAAAATTACCAAAAGACTGAAAAAAAAGAATATTCATAGACTTTTCTCATACAAAAAAAAATTTTTAGGTTTTGAAAAAATGTGATGAAAACTCGGAAAATCATCAAAAAAACTAAAAATAGGGGTTTCATACAATATTAAGAAAAATAGTATTTTTAAGCTTTGCAAATAAATTTAATTGATTTGTATTTCGAGAAATTTTTAAAACTTCTTTTTTCTTTTTTGTATAATTTTTAATTCTTGTGGTGATTTTTCTTAAAAAGTTTTTTTGACATTGGGTGATGTATGATGACAGTCGTTTTGCGTAACCAGTGTGACACTCTTTGACACAGAACTTTAACAACATGACATAATAGACAATTTGATAAAAATATTATCTATTAGAAAGCCCCCACTGGGATACAACACGTTCAATTCAGGCTGTCTTATTAAAAAAAAAGTTTTAAAAAATGTTTAACCAAATTTGCAACGAGTGCAAAAGTTTGACTATTATCCAACTTGTTTGACTCTTACGCATTTCGGCGCTTCAAAAAAGAGCTTTCAAGTTCGATTGTCCCACGCTCGCACTCGTATATTTAACGCACTGGAAAAAGTGAATTTTTTCAATTTAAACAAATAATTTTTTTTCAATTTTTTTGGGGACATTACAGTTTCAAATT